>JAODAL010032548.1:0-46806 GCA_025379985.1 Phyllomedusa bahiana | reverse complement strand
CCCAAATTTTGAAATGGTTATTATTGTAGGACGAGGTCTGCTTTTGTTTTTGGGGGGGTTTGACTCGGGGACTAGTGTTGGCTTTGGTTTTGGGGCTATCGAATCAAATCAAATCAAATAGCCCGGCCCAGCTATCGAAAAGGGGTTTTCGATAGTGAGCATCGTTTATGCGCTTGACCTTTAAAAGTCTAGGGGGAGGAGCAACAATCCCTTTCATTATTACACCCAAACAAGGGGAGAAGCAAAAAATTAACATCCAAAAAAAGTAAATTTGGTACGTGCTAAATCTTAGGCAAAACACTTAGGTTATAAAAGCCCACAAAAAAAAATTTCACGGGACCTTTTTCACCCCTGTCTTGAAACCACAGCCTGCCCCTTAAAACCCTCCCATCCCCCAAAAAAATTTAAAAAATCCCAAAAAAGGGCAGGATGATTTAAACCCCATCATGTTACTTGAACGGACATTGAAACCCCTTTTCCGGGAAACGCAGCTTTCCCCCCCCAAAACCCTGCATGCCCCCCAATTTTAAAAAAAGTGCCAAAAAAAAGGAGTCTTTCAACCCCCCTTTTTATTTTAACGGGGACATTAAATATACCTGCCCCGGGGCCACAGCATGGCCCCCAAACCTGCATGCCCCCCACATTTAAAAAGTCCCGGGAAAAAAGGAGTCTTTAAACCCAAACCATTTTATTTAAAAGGGAAACATTGACAAAAACCTGTCCGGGGCCACAGCATGACCCCCAAAACCCTTTCATGACCCCCACATTTAAAAAGTGCCAAAAAAAGGAGTTTAAAACCAAACCATTTTAGTTGAACGGGGCCCATTGACTATACCTGTCCGGGGCCCCACCCATGAGCCCCAAACCTGCATAAACCCCCCACATTTAAAAGGGGCCGGGGAAAAAGGGAGTTTTTAAACCCCACCTTTTTTTAGTTGAACTGGACATTGATTTATACCGGTCCGGGACCACAGCTTGACCCAGGGCCGGATTTAAAATGGGTGCGGTAAAACCCCAAAAGGTGGCGTCCCCCTCTTTTAACACGCGGGTTTAAAAATGCCCTGATGACGCAGCAAGGGAAAACTGTCGTGTAAAGCAAGTGCGGAAGGGGAAAAGTGTGAGAACTCCACCCTTCCTCTGTACACAGCAAACCGGGGAAACGTTTTGCCCCTCCGTATAGTGTGGACCAATTGAGCTTAAATTTGGGAAAATTTCCTGGGGGTTAAACTCCCCTTTTTACACCCAGGTGCCCTTTATCCTCGCATTTTTTTTCTCATTTTCCCTAAACGTGCTGGGAAAATGGTTCTTTACTTTGTTCTTTTCCCCGTGCCCATACCCATGCCCTCGGGAATTAACCAAACTTTCTGGCCCAATTTTTCCTGAAACCTCCCTTGTACAATTAAGGGGAATTTTTTTAACAGCTATTTTGTACAGAAATTTTTTTTAGAAATTTTAAAATTCTAGAAAACACTTTTAAAAATTTTGGAAAGAACCCCACCATGTCTTGTTTCTTTTTTTTTTCATTGTTTTAAATGGTTTTCAATCCCAAGGGATTGATAGCCTATTTTAAAAAGGAACTTAAAAAAAAACAAGTTTTTTTGCAATATTTTCCCCTTTAACAGTGTCCAAACCTTTTCCCTTTTTTCTGACAGCACCATCACGCTTGACCACTCTTGACAATTGTGAAGAAAAAATGTCTGTTAAAACAATATTTTTTAGAATAGGCCCTGTATTTATAGTTTAAATGTCACAGAAAAATTGCCCCCCAAAATTCCCCAAAGCATGACCCTTGAGCCATTTTGGGTTTCAATTGTGAAAAAAAATGTCTTTTTAGAAAAAACATTTTTTAGTGGGACCTGTAGTATATTTGCATGTAAACGGGCAAAATCCCCCAAAAAAATTAAAAGCATTCCCCCTTGAGCCATTTTGGGGTCAATTGTGAAAAACCCAAATGTCTTTTTAGAAAAAATTTTTTTTTTATAATAGGCCCTGTAGTATTGCTTGCATTTCAAAGCAGCTTGACCAAAAAATTATAGAAATGATTTTCTCAGACACTTTTTAAAAATTGTGGGGGAGAAATCCCACTTAGAAGCCAAAATTTCTTTTTACAAAGGACCATGATTATTGTTGTATCTCACAGCAAACAGCCCCCCAAAAAAATTATAAAATCCCTTCTCACCACAAATTAAAAATTTGAAGGAGAAATGCCCATTTTTGAAGGGCCAAATTTCCTTGTTCCAAAGCCCAAAAATTATTAATTTCCCCCTTTTTTTCCCCTTTCACATTTTTTTCCAAAAACCATAAACCTCAAAACCATTAACCAAATGCAAACCCCCTTTTTAAAAGATAAAGTGAGAAAGGGAAATGGGTGTTTTAATAAAACCTTGGTGTTTTTTTACAGTTCCTCACAGAAAAAACCAGCAAAATAAAACTTTTGGGGAAAAAGAATAAAAATTGCAAGTAAAAAATGATCTTTTTAAAAAAACTTTTTTAAAAGGGGGACCATTTCTGTTTAAAAGAGGTGTGAAGTAGACCGGCAACTAATCGGTGACCTGGCCCAATTGGGGCCAAAACCATCATCAAAAACCCAAATTTTGTTTTTATCTTGATAAAAAGCCCAAACGATAACATTATCTGGGGAAACCCCGGATGCGTTTGTCTGTAATGACTCCCCCCACCCTGTGTAAGGGCCCCGCTAGATATGCCCGCTGGCTGCGGAAGGACAAAAACCCCCATGGGTGACGAGCCAGCTGGGCCCCATTCGCCTTTTTTGGATACCAGAAGTCTTTTGGGGCCCCCCCCCCCCCCGGAACACAAACAAAAACCGGTGTTGAGACCAGATAGTGGGCACCAGGATCTTAAGCTGATCTCTGTGTTTTGGTTTGTCCCCTGCTTTTGCATGCTTTGGGGTGAGGTGGTAAAAAAAAAGTTTGCCAGGGGTTTCCCCCTTTAGGCTTTCCCAACCTTGCCTGCTGCTGCCGCAACGCCAAACTTGGACTTCCTGCTGTCACGTCGCTGATGTTTTTCCCCACCATGACATTTGGGGAAATGAAGTAAACGCAACAAAAGTCTCCTTGGGATCAATCAGAAAGGGTCCCCTTTCCCTTTTTCCCTCCAAATTGGGTGGGGGAAAGGGAAAGTGCGGGTTTTTTTTGTCCCGGGGGATCCAGGAGGGTGGCCCCAGTAACTGTTTGTTCATTTTGATGGCCTTAATGCGAGGATAAATGTTGGAGGAAATGGAGCATCCCAAAACTCATGTGAGAGATGGAGCCTTGATTTCCCGAGCCTCTGGGTCGAGGGGCACTAGCAAACTGATCTTCCTCATCTTCCTCCTGGCACAAGGTTCTTGGCACCCAGCCAGCGCTCGGTCTCGTTGCGGAGAGCCGTCCACAGCTCCTGACCTGTGTGTGGACGGTCTCCAAGACAGATTAATTTCAACACGGCCTGGTTTCTCTGGACACGAGATGCCACCAGAGACCCTTGGGGGAAAGAACCCTGCACCATCCCTGCGGTTTTGATGAGCGTGCTCCGAGCCTGAGAGCCACCCTCACCCCCAGGGACATCCACCCAGCTCACCCAGTGAGCTGTCACAGAGATATAGCGCCTTGGCCGGCTTACTAGTCCAGTGTCAGTGGTCAGATGGACTTTGCCGGCCACAGATGCAGACAACGCGCTTGAAATTTTAGATGACACGTGGCTGGCCAGGGCAGGGACAGCTTTTCTGGCAAAGAAATGCCTGCTCGGCATCTGGTATTGGGGGCAGGCAAGGGCCATGACGTGGCGGAACCCATCTGTGTCCACCAGACGGAAAGGCTACATTTCCAAGGCCAAAAGCCTGGCAATGCCGACATTCAGGCTTTTGGCTTTGGGATGGTTTGGGTTAAAGTGTTTCTTCTGCTCCCAAACCTGGCAGACAGAAGGCTGGCTGCTAGACTGGCCGCTGTACGGCGTGCAGGTTGTCAAACTGGTGGAAGGAGAAGGGGTAGGATGGGTCTCTGGTGTTGCTGGTGGTACTCGGGCGACGGTGGAGGCTGAAGCGGAAGCTGATCCCTGATAATGACTCTGAAAGACATGGGCAGCTGAGGATAGCTTGGTGGTGGTGGAGGAGGAGGAGGCGGAGACAGAGGGTGTGACAGTGGTTGGAGGCCCGGCGTCGGTCTGACCTTTTTTGGCCAAGTGTTGCCTCCATTTCAACTCATGCATTCGCTGCATGTGACTAGACATGTTGGTGGTGGTTAACCACCTAACGTTCTTGCCTCTACTTATGCGTTTACGGCACAGGCGGCATATGACATCGCTGGGTGAATCAGAGGCTTGCTCACAGAAGGCCCAGGCTTGAGAGGTCCTGGACCTTTTTGACGGCGATAAGCGAGGAGCGGGGTTTGCGCTGACCGTGGTTGGCGGAAACATATCAGCGGACTTCTGCAATGTCGTCATCATCATCATCAACACAGGTGACTTCGTCGTCCTGACATTCTGCATCCAGAAGCTGCAGGCTACAAGCAAGAGGGACTTCAAGGCGTTGCCGACCGCCCGGGATTTTTGCCGATTGACCGTCTTCCTTCACCTCCTCTGATGGCATCAGTAACTGGGCGTCAGAGCAGACTAAATCATCCTCTTGATCTTTTAACATGCCTTCTGACCCCAACCGCATTTTGTCATCAAAGAGGTCTTCAGACAATGGATTATCCACAGTGGGGGGTACACGAGTTGACATTTGGGCTGCTTCATGTTTGACGGATGCTGGTGATGCTGATGACGGACATTTTGGGGGCCTGACTGCGAGGACGAGGAGGTAAGACTGCTGGATGCAGGTTGTATTAACCACTGAAGGACAGATTGGCGACACTGTTCGTTACTGAGATTCACAGGGCCCTGACCCAGCGATGACAGGCCTGACGGTCCTGCAACTGATGATCCGCTGGCATGCGTGTTGTCGCCAGCACTGGAAGGAGCACCTTCTCTCGTACCTCTACCTCCATGTCCTACCCCCCGATTTGCTCGCTTACCACCTGAATTTCGCTCCATGTTCAGAAATATACAATTTTGAGAAGGTAGGGAAGAGTTTTGGAAAGTCACTTATTAAAAGACGGCAAACACAGCTATTCTCAAATCCCTCAAATCAAAACAAAATTGCTGGATTCATATATAACTGCAAAGTAGATCTATAAAGTCAAAAAAGCTGGCCTGCACCAAAGTGAAAAAAACACGTATCTGACATGTAGTCGGATAATACACGGTATGTATTGGCACCCATCAATTCACCTGTGGTAACTACACAATTGCTGGATTCAAATTTAACTGCAAGGTGGCTCTATCAACAAATCTGGACTGGGCAAAAGTGCCAAAAACACGTATCTGTAATGTATTCAGATAATAAAAGGTATTTTTTGGCACCTATCAATTCACCTGTGGTGACTAAAAAATTGCAGTATTCACATTTAAGTGCAAGGTGCCTCAATGAACAAAGCTGTAGTGCACCAAAGTCAAAAAACACGTATCTGTAATGTAATCGGATAATAAAAGGTATTTTTTGGCACCTATCAATTCACCTGTGGTAACTACACAATTGCTGGATTCAAATTTAACTGCAAGGTGGCTCTATCAACAAATCTGGACTGGGCAAAAGTGGCAAAAACACGTATCTGTAATGTATTCGGATAATAAAAGGTATTTTTTGGCACCTATCAATTCACCTGTGGTGACTAAAAAATTGCAGTATTCACATTTAAGTGCAAGGTGCCTCAATGAACAAAGCTGTAGTGCACCAAAGTCAAAAATCACGTATCTGTAATGTATTCGGATATTACAAGGTATTTTTGGCACCTATCAACCTGTGCTGACTTGCTGGCTTCTAATTTAAGTACAAGGTGGATATATCAAAAAAGGTGGAATGGGCAAAATTTAAAATGAACACCTATCTGAAATGAATACTGATAATAAAAGTGGAGTTTTGCACCTAACAAAGAGAACTGCAGTTACTAGAAAAGATGTGTATCCTATAAGTTCAGGCTGCCCAATATCCAGGAAATATTTCAATAGAAAACTGTTAATAATAAAGATATTGCAATGTATACACTAATTCTTGGTGAACTTTATCCAGTATTCTTTATAGAGCTTATCTGTGTTCGCCCACGGGGGCCCCCCTTCCACTCCTCCCCGTGACTTTACAGCAGTAAGATGCCCCTTTTAAAAAATTCTCTACCTAACTATATAAAATCTTCCAAACTCTAATCTAACTAAATTGTAAGGATCACAGCTAATATTAGAGGTTTCTCTGTGAAGAAATATAATAATTTCTCTGAGCTGTTTGGACACAAGCAGAGCGCACGTCCTTCTGCTCTGACACTCTGGGAGACACTGAGGCTGAACAGGAAACGCTGTTCTATGTAAACGCTGTTCTTTTTTGGCCAAGTGATTTTTCCAGGCAATCGCAACCATACACATCCCAGTCATGACGTCGCACACACATCTCACCCTGCTCTATTCTGTAATCTGATTTGCTGGCCGCCAAAATTACAGGAAGCACCGAAAAAGGCGCGATCTTAATAGATGATGCACAGATTTTAACCTAAATTATCGCATGATCTAAAAAATCTGATCACCATAAAATCTGTGCCGATTTCAACTTTGTCGATAATAATCGCTCAACACTACTGTTCATCAATTTCCCCCTGTTCATAAATTTTCCCCTTTTAATATATTTATTCCTGTTCATCAATTACCCCTGTTCATCAGTTCCTGTCTGCCCGTGTACCCGACCTTTCTGCTACGTTACCTGACCTCAAATCTCTGCCGCCTGCCCTGACCTGTTGGCCTGATCTTTGACTATGAGCCTGCCTGATGATTCTGTACCACGCGATACCTTTGCGGGCCACCGCAGCAAGTCACGTCAGGGGTAACGACCTGTAATACTCCCGCCGCAGCAAGTCCATCCCGCTTTTCGGCGGGCTCTGGTGAAAACCGGGACCTTACTTAGATCCCGCTCCATGGCTGGCTATTGGCATCGCTTGCGTGGTCCAGTGTATCCACTACCGCTGTCCGTGACACATGAAGCAGGGAATGATGTTATTCACCCCGAGCCCCCCCCCTGCACTGACAAAATAACGCATGTCGGTATAAAAGGGCCTGAGCAAACGGCAGGTGTCACGCATGATCTGTCATGATCTGCCATTAAAATTACACAGGGGTGTACTCCTGTCCGCTTGGATCATCAATAAACCATTAATAGCCTTTTTTCTGTTCATAGAGTCATTCCAAAAAAATGGAGGCTGGAATTCCACCGTTTGGAAATGTCACATATCAGCCTCGGTTGGGGGAGGCCGGTGTGCCGCTGTAGCTTAAGGAGGGTGTGATTAGTGGTGTAAGAACGGCTGAAGTGCATGCAAAGTTTCCTGGCCCTTTTTAGAATGTCTTCCAGATGGGTGTAAGACTTGAACAACCTGATTGAGCATTTCCTCCCGTGTGTGACTTCGTTCACCCAGGGAAATCATCCTGTCCATTTGGATCATCAAAAATCATTAATGGCCTTTCTCTGTTCAATAATTTCCCCCTGTTAATATATTTATTCTTGTTCATCAATTTCCCCCTGTTAATATATTTATTCCTGTTCATCAATTTTCACCTGTTCATCAGTTCCTGTCTACCCGTGTACCCGACCCCTCTACTATGTTAACTGACCTCGAATCTCCGCCGCCTGCCCTGACCTGTTGGCCTGACCTTTGACTACGAGTTTCGTCTTACGATTCGGTACCTCGCTGCGCCTCGGCTGCCACTGAAAGCTAGTCGCGCCATGGGTAGTGACCTGGTAGGACTCCCGCAGCAGAAAGTCCATCCTGCCTTGCGACGGGTTCTGGTGAAAACCGGGACCTACTTAGACCCCGCTCCCTGGCGTGGCCGCTACCACCACTTGCGGTGGTCCAGAGCAGCCACTACCCGTGTCGTTACAATGGCTGGAGTGAATGCCAAGTTTCCTGGCCAGTTCTTTGAATGGTGCAGAGTCCACCACTTGAAAAGGGAGGGACGGCAGTACCACCAACTTGGACAGGAGCACGGTCAGCTTCTGCACTTAGGGATGGCTAGACGCATAATGCTGTCTCTTGGCAATTATCTCGGTGAACGACTGTTGGCACCATGAGTGCCGAGGAACAGGAGTATCTGGACCGGTAGATGATGTAATAGACAGGGAGTTGTCTTCGGCAGAGCTGGTGAAGCCAAGAAACTACCGACTTAAGGGCTGTGCCACTGCCTGACACGCAAGCTGCTGCTCTCTTCTCCTTATGATAATGATGAACCCTTGTACACTGTTGGTCTGGGTCAGCTCATAGTATCACATGGCTTTCAAAAGCCCCAGTATGCTGATGACACCAAACTTTACATCTCCGGCCCAGAAATTAACTCTCTACTGTCCAAGATACCAGATTGTCTGTCGTCCAAAGCCTCCTTCTTCTACTCCCGTCTCCTAAAATTGAATGTAGAGATAACGGAATGCTTCCAGGGCCGGGACAATGGGTAGTAGAGGGTAGGACGCCACTTCATCCCAGGGAGAAAATGGGGCCCAACAAGGCATGGAGTGGACGAATTTTGGGGGGCACTTTATGCCTTGTTTAATTAGGGCACCAGAATAACTTGTCCCAGCCTCGCCAGCTTCTCCCGACTCCCATGTGTGATCGGCTACATCGATTAGTGTTTGCCTGTCACCGCCATCCTCCTCAACGGTGTCGCTGTCCAAAGCCTGACCGTTCTTAACATAACCCCTGCATTGCAACTCTCATCATCACTCTTTGCCCGCTTCTGCAAGAAGCAGCGGATGTCTTCCCCACCTCTTTGATGCCCACTGTCCTCAAATAGTTGGTCCTCACTGTATAGTGGCACAGAGGCCACAGCACATAGTAGTTCTCTGGCTGTGGGAAGGGGTTGTGTGTGACAAACTCACCGACTCTTGGCTGGGGTTGTCAGATTTCATCTGGGAGAAAGTGTATGACCTAGTGTGTGGTCAACATATGGCTGATAGATGACACCGGATGCTGTGGCCTCGCAGGGTGACTCCTGCAGTGCCATCCCTTTACTGTGCTGCAATCTGTGGCGGCTCCGGTAACCTACAACTGTGTTCTTTGACGCTATGGTAGGATCGTAGCCCTCAGCTTGTTTTTTTCCAGCTTTCGCTGCCATGACTTTATCAGGCTACATTCCCCCTTCAGTTTTTTGGACAGTTTTGCCCTCTTAAGTGCCCAGGGAATTTTAGAGTGAAGCGATTCTAAGAGCTGTGGCAGTCATCTGCGTGTCATACTAAATCACAACATTGTATGAAGACCAAACCAAGCTCCCTCTGCATATTTAAACATGACACAACGTTCTAAAGCACCCTGCAGGCTCTGTGCAGCCTGGAAATAGCTGTTTTTTAACGCGATTCGTCCTAAAGTAATTCGGACCGAAACTAATTTTGTCGGGAAATTCGGCGAAGTCACCGAATCGAAGATTTGAGAGCTTCGCCCATCTCTAATTAGGATACAGAAATTTTTAAGTAACTGCTGTTGTATTTCATTGGTGCAAAACCCACCTTTTATTATCCGTACACAATTTAATTACGTGTTTTTCACTTTAGCGCAGGCCATTTATGTTCAAAGACCCATCTTGTACTTATATTATGATACAGAAATTTGCTAGTAATTGCTGTTTTATTTCATTGGTGCAAAAAACACCTTTTATTATCCGTATAACATTTAAATAGCTGTATTGCACTTTGGTTCGTCTCAGTTTTTTTTTCAAATAGCCACCTTCTACTTAAATTTGGATACAGAAATTTTGTAGTTATTGTTGGTGTATTTCATTGGTACAAAAACCACCGTTTTTTTATCCGTATAACTTTTAAATAGCTGTATTGCACGTGGTGCGCCCCAGTTTTTTTCAAATAGCCAAGTTTTACGACAATTCTGATAGAAAAATTTTTTTAGCAACTGTTTCCGTTTGTCCCTTGCTGCAAAAAACGCAATTTCTCATCCGTGTTAACTTCTGAATAGTTTTATTGCGCTCGGTGAATTTTCAGTTTGGCGCAGATAGCGCACTTGTATGATATTTTGTTTAAAACTATCAATTCCTAATCCTACTGGGCAGTTTTTAAATCCCGGGACTGAAGGAAGAACACTGTTGATTTTGTCTTACGGTTCTTCCACCAGACCGCATTTCACAGGCATTTGCTAGAAACAATTCAGTTTCTAATCCTAGTTGGCTTTAGGAAATTAGAGGGATTTAAGAATAGCTGTGATTTGCTGTCATTCTATAAGAGACTGTCAAAACTCTTCCATACCTTCTTAAATTTTTATCTTTCTGAACATGGAGCTAAATGCAGGTGGCAAGCGAGCCAAGAGGGGTGTAGGACATGGAGGTAGAGGTACGAGAGAAGGTGCTCCTTCCAGTGCTGGCGACAACACGTATGCCAGCGGATCATCGGTTGAAGCCTGTCATCGCTGGGTCAGGGCTAGAAATGGGCGAAGTTCTCAAAAATTTGATTTGGTGACTTTGCCGAATTTTTCCCCACCTAAATTGGTTTTGGTCAGAATTACTTTGGGATGAATTGCGTTAAAAAAACAGCTATTTCCAGGCGCACAGAGCCTGAAAGGGTGCTGGGAGAACGTTTGTGCCATGCTTAAATATGCAGGGGGAGTTTGGTTTGGTCATCTAACAATGTTGTGTTTTAGTATACACGCACATGACTGCCACCGTTCTTAGAATCGCTTCACCAAAAAATCCCTGGGCACTTTAAGAGGGCAAAACGACCCAAAAACTGAAGGGGGAAGTAGCCTAAAAAGTCAGGGCAGCGAACGGGAAAAAAAAACAACTGAGGGCTACGATCCACCATAGCTCAAAGAAACAGTAGTAGGTTACCGGGGAGCCACCACGATCGAGCACAGAAAGGGGGACATCACAGCGGGGATCACCCTGCAGGCCACAGAATCCGGTGTCATCTACCGGCCAGGGTTTGACCACACACTAGGTAATAACATTTCTCCCAGATGACATCTGACAACCCCACCAAAGGGGTGGGTTTTTCACACAAAACCCCCTTGTTGGCATGGCCCGGGAGCAGTTTGGGCCTCACCTTCCCAACCCCCTCTGCCCGTTCCTTCCCACACCCAGAGAACTACTGTGCTTTTGCCTCTGCGCCACTATCGTGAGGACCAACTTTTTGAGGACATGGGCACAAAGAGGTGGGAAGACACCGCGTCTTGAAAAAAACGGGAAAAAAGGAAGAGGGAGTGAAATGGGGGGTTTTGTTTGTTTGAAAAAGGAAGGCGGCTGACGGGCAAACACAATCGTGTAGCCAACGCATTTGGAGGGGTGAAGCAGGCGAGGTGGGCCAATTATTCAGGTCCCCAGTTAAAAAAGGCATAAAGTCCCCCAACGGAAAATTCAGCCCACTCCATCCCCCTTGGCCCCATTTTCTCCCTGGGATGAAGTGGCGCCCACCCTCGACCCCCCATTGCCCCGGGCCCCCGGGAAGCTTCCGTTATCTCTACATTAAGTTTTGGGAAAAACGGAGTAGAAAAGGAGGTTTTTGGATGACAGACAACTGGATCTGGACATAGAGTTAATTCGGCAAAAAAGGTAAATTTGGGGTGTCTCACTACGGGTGGTTTTTTGAAAGCCATGTGATGCTATCAGGCCCCCGCCCAAACAGTGTCCAAGGGTTCTCATTATCATGGGGAGAAGAGAGCACAGCTTGCGTGTCAGGCGGGGCGCACCCTTTTAAGTCGGAGGGGGCCAGGAGTCAGCGGGGGGCAGCAGTCGAGGTTGGGACCAAAGGGCCACGATTAGACCCAAAAATTGCGGGTCCCAGAAAGTAGGGGCACGGGGGCTCACCGAGTCAGCGGCGGAACATCATCAGTGCAGCGCTTTGCTGGTTTTAAAAAATCCCCTACTGGGCGGTGCCAGTTTTTTGAGGAAAACCAAGGGGGGTTGAACAAAACATATGTAGAATCGTGCCCAGGACCTAACGTTAGACCACGTTCCTGCATCAACATCATGCATTGTCCCCAAAATTTTTTTCAGGTGGTGGTCCACCTTCCCAACAGCTGTACACCCAGTCACCCCCAAATTTTACAGTATGGTTCACCACCTCTGCCAAAGACAACTCCCTGTCTATTAAAATTCTACCGGTCCAGAATCCTGCTCCTCCACTCAGGGTGCCAGCAGCCCTTCACGAACATTCCCCAAGAGACAGCATTTCGTCAGCCACCCCAAGTGCAGAAGCTGACCGTCCCCCTGTCCAAGTTGGTGGTACTGCACCCCCTCCCTTTTCAAGGGGTGGACCTGCCCCATTCAAAGAACGGCCGGGAAATTGTCATTCACTTAGCCATTGTAACGACACGGGTAGGGGCTGCTTTGGCCACCGCAAGCAGTGGTGGCGGCCACGCCAGGGAGGGGGCAAAAGTGGGTCCCAGTTTTCCCCAAGCCTGCCGCAAGGCAGGAGGGACTTCTGCGGGGGAGTCCTCCAGTGCTCCCCCCGGGCGCGACTAGTTTTCGGGGCACCGAGGCGCAGGGGGTTACCGAATCTAAACGAAACTCGTATCAAAGGTGGGGCCCAAACGGGTAGGGCAGGCAATGGGATTCGAGGCACTTAAATACAAAAGGTGGGGTACACGGGCAGACAGGAACTGATGAACAGGGGGAAATTGATAAAAGGGAATAAATAAAATTAACAGGGGGAAATTGAGAACGGGAATAAATAATTAACAGGGGGAAATTGATAAACGGGAAATAAATAATTAAAGGGGAATTTTAGAACAAGAATAAATATTTTAAACCCAGGGGAAATTATTGAACGAGAAAGGCCATTCGTTTTTTTGATGATCCAATGCAGGATGATTCCCCTGGGCGAACAAAGTCACACAGGGGGAGGAAATGCTCAAACAGGTTGTTCAAGTTTTAACCCTCTGCAAGACATTCTGACAAGGGCCAGGAAAATTTGCATGCACTTCAGCCTTCTTACACCCCCAAATCAAACCCTCCTTAACTGCACGGCACCCGGCCTCCCCCAACATAGGCTGATATGTCATTCCAAACGGTGGAATTCCGCCTCCAAAGTTGGGAAAAACTCTATGAACAGAGAAAGGGTATAAGGTTTTTGATATCCCCAACGGGCAGAATCGTCAGGCCGGGTCGTAGTCAAAATCCCCGGGCCAACAGGTCAGGGCGGGGCGGAGATTCGAGGTCAGGTAACGTAGCAAAAGGTCGGGGACACGGGGAACAGGAACTGAGAACAGGGGGAAAATTTATGAAAAGGAATAAATATATTAAAAAGGGGAAATTATTGAAAAGGGGGAAAATTTATGAACATGAAAAAATAATTAAAGGGGGGGAAAATTTTTAACGGGGGAAAATTTAGAACAGGAATAAAAGTAGTAACAGGGGGAAATTATTGAAAAAGGGGAAATTGAGAACATAAAAGGGGGGGGTCCCCTTTTTCCACCTTTAACAGGGGGGGATCTCCCCTTTTTTCCACCATTAACAGGGGAGGGCCCCCCTTTTTATACAAAACCAGTTTTGCAAACTGCTTTTTTTTTTTTTCTGTCCCATTCCATTTTGTTCTGAATTCCAGCAACAAATGGCACAGAATCAAAAAATGCACCTAAAACAATTCCCGTAGTTATGGTCCTCCTTTAGTTAAGTTTCCAAACACTGCATTTTTAACAAATGGTGTAATGAAAAACTGGGTTCAAACCACCCTGTTTTTACTCAGAGTGTTTGATTGCACTGCTATCCTCCTCAACGTCTTGGGATCAGAGGCTTACCACTCCCAAATAACCTGCATGCCACTTCCACAACAATACTGCAAAGCAGGGATTTGGCCCCTTTTTTCGCGCCAATACTGCGACTGCCCTCCTCAAATTTCTCATCCCAGTGATAGGGTGCTGAGCCCCGACCACATAGTGATTGGTGAGGGAACCGGTTGGACCCGTGGGGGTTTTAGGACAAGTAGAGCCGTGACCCCCCCCCGGGTATGCCAAAAAGGTTTTGTGTCTGACGTTCCCACTGACCTTGGCTGGGGGTTTTCAGATGTCACTGGGAGGAGGTGGAGACCTAGTCAAACCCAAACAAAAACCAATTGGGTTGCTGAACACACAAACCCCTCTAATGACCGGCGTTGGGCCTCGCCGAATACCTCTGCGCTTTTTCCCCTTTTCTTGCTGCACCGTGCCCCAAAACGTTTGTGCCACGCCACTCGCAGTTTAAATCTGCCACCTCTCTGTCCCGACATACTGTCTGATCAAAAATTACAGACTCCGTTTTTAAAGAAGAGTCTTGTACCATTTGGGAAGAATGAAATGAAATAAAAATTCGTGAAGACCTTTGGTCCGCGGAATTTCCCTTTAAAAATACACACCCGTATTTCCTCCAAGTACAACACTTACAGATGAGGGTTCCCAGAATCTGAAATTCCCTAATAATACAAAAGGAGAAATTTAAATAAGGCGGGCAAAAAAACGTCGTATTTCTTTTCCAAATACAACCATCAGATTCGTGGGTTGCCTTGAATTCAAAAAACCCTAAAACATTTGGGGAAATTAAAATCATTTTTTCAAAAAATCAGTTTTTTTTCTATCCCAATACAACACTGCAGGGTTGAGGGATTTTTGAATTTAAAATTTTCCCTAATCCCAATAGGAAGAAATTGAAATAATGGCACCAGTAAAGCGGTCTATATTTCATCCCAATACGCACTATCAAAATTGGGAGTGGTTTACTTGAATTAAAATTCCCTAATCCCAACAGGAGAAATTGAAATAAGGCGCAGAAAAAAAAGGGCCTTTAAAATTTTCAAACCCCAAAACAACACATCGGGAATTGGGGGGGGAGGACTTAAATTTTAAAAAAATTTCCCCGGGATAAAAAACCCCGGAAAAATTTGGGAATTAATGGCGCAAAAAAAGCATCGGGTATTTTTTTCTTATGCAACACTATGGGGAATTCTTTGGGGTTTACTTAAATTTAAAATTCCCAAATACAACAGGAAAATTTTAAATAAGGAGCAGAAAAAGCTTTCCGAATTTCTACCCCCAATACAACTTAAATCAAAATTTGAGTGGTTTACTTAAATTTTAAAATTCCCTAATAAAACCCTTTAAAAATTTTGAAATAAAGGGCAAAAAAATACCGGCGGTTTTTTCTATCCCAATACGGGCACTACCGGGATTGATTGTTTTCTTAAATTTAAATACAACTGGAGAAATTGAAATAAGGGCCCCCACAGAAAAAGCGCCCTGTATTTCTATCCTAACACAACACTATCAGGTTTGAGGGGTTTTACTTTAATTTTAAATTTCCCAAAAATAAAACAGGAGAAATTGAAAAAAAATGGCAAGAAAAAGCAGTCTGTTTTTTCCCAATACAGCACTACCCGGGTTTGGGAGGGGATTACTTGAATTTAAAATTCCCTAATACAAACCGGAAAAATTGGGAAAAAATGGTCCCAAAAAGGGGCCCAAAAATTCAACCCCAAATACAACACTATCGGGAAAGGGGGGAAATTACTTAAATTTTAAAAAATTCCCTAAAAACCCCTGGGAAATTGAAAAAAAGGCAAGAAAAAGGGGTCTGTATTTCTTTCCTAACACAAAAACTACGGGTTTTTTGTTTTTAAAATTAAAACCTTTAAAAAAGAAAATTTAAAAATTCCCCTTTTAATTTTTTAACAAAAAAGGGGGAACAAGTTTAAAAAATTTTCCCCCAAGAAAAAAAAGGGCGGGGTCTGTATTTCTTTTCCCCCATACGGGGCAAAATTTTTCCCAATAAAAAATTTAAAAAGGGAAAATGGTTTTTAACCTTTGAATTTAAAAAATTTTCCCTAATCCCCTAAAAAAAAAAAAAAGAAAGTATTTAAAAAAAAATTTGGAAGGGTTTGCCAGGGAAAAAAAGCGGCTTTAAATTTTTCCCCTATCCCAAAAAGATTAACAAAAACCAAACCCAAAAAACCAAAAAAAAGGGGTTTTTAAAAAAAGGGGGGATTACTTAAATTTTAAAATTTCCCCAAAAACCCAACCGGAGAAATTAAAAAAAGGCGAAAAAAAAAGCGGTTTTTTTTGGAATTTTTCAATTTTTCCCCAATACAAAAAAAAAAAAAAATTTTTTAAAAGGGATTTAGTGGATTAAAAACCTAAAAAAAAATTTAAATTTCCTTTAATAAACACCCTGGAGAAAAATTTAAAAAAATGAAAAAAAAACCAGAAAAAGGGGTCTGTATTTTTTAATAAAAACAAAAACAAAAACCAAAAAATCGGGGAAAAAAAAATTTAAAAAAAGGTTTGGATAACTTGAATTTAAAATTCCCTAATAAAACCCATTGAAATTGAAAAATGGCGCAAAAAAAACAGTCTGTATTTCAAACCCCAAAAACAACACTATCAGGTTTGGGGACTGTTTTCTTAAAATTTAAAATTCCCTAATACAACCGGAAAAATTTTAAATTTAAATTGGGCGTAAAAAAGCGGTCGTTTTTTTAAAATCCCAATACAACACTACCCGAGGGAAAGGGGGATTATTTTAATTTTTAAAATTCCCTAAAACCACCGGAAAAAATTGAAAAAAAAGGCGAAAAAAAAAAGGGGCCTGTATTTCTTTCCTAACACAACACCCTATCAGGATTGTTTGGGTTTTACTTGAATTTAAAATTCCCTAATACAACGGGGGAAATTTTAAAAAATTTTTCACAAAAAAAGCACCCATTTTTCTACCCCAATACAGAAAAAAACGGGAAAATTGGGGTGGAATACTTAAAATTTTTAAAATTTCCCCTAAATACACAACCCGAGAAATTTAAATAAGGGGTGCAAAAAAAAGGGGTCTGTATTTCAAATCCCATACAACACTATCAGATTGAGGGGATTACTTAAATTTTAAAAATTTCCCCTAAAAAACCCGGGAGAAATTAAAATAATGGCCAAAAAAAGGGGGTCTGTATTTAAATTCCAATCCAAAATTAAAAATTTTTGGGGTTTTTTTTTGGAATTAAAAACTTAAAATTTAAAAATTTCCCCCTAATAACACCAAGAAATTTAAATAAATGGCACGGGAAAGAAGCGTCTGAAATTTCTATCAAAAATTAAAAAATTATCAGGATTCAGTGGATAATTTGAATTTAAAATTCCCTAATACAACCAGTAAAAATTGAAAAAAAGGCCAGAAAAAGCATCTGAATTTCAACCCCAAAATTAAAAAACACAATCGGGTTTAAACGGGTATTACTTGAATTTAAAATTTCCCTAATAAAACCCCCGGAAAAAATTTTTAATTTTAATGGCGTAAAAAAGGGGTCTGAAATTTCCCAATTCCCAATACAAAACTATCAGGATTGATTTAAATTATTTAAAATTAAAAATTTTCCCTGAAAAACCGGAGAAATTGAAAATAATGCGCAAAAAACGGGGGGGTTTTTTCCCTATCCTAATGAAACACAACAGTTTTGGGGTGATTACTTAAATTTTAAAATTTCCCCCTAATAATTCCCAGGAAAATTAAAAAATTGGCGTAGAAAAAGGGGCCCTGTTTTTCAAACCCAAAATTCAACACTATCGGGTTTAATGGATTATTTTGAATTTAAAATTCCCAAAAAAGGGGGAAAAAAATTTAAAAATGACACAAAAAAACGGTTTTAATTTCTACCCCAAATTTCCAAAACTATTGGGATTGAGGGATTTTTAAACTGAAAATTTCCCCTAATAATACAAAAAGTGAATTGCAATGTATATGGGCAAAATTTTACACCCACCTTGGCCCACCCGGAAAAAGGGACCCCCATAAACTAAAAAAATGAAAAACGTGCGGGGCAATAAATTAAGGAAATGAGCCCAGTCCTGATAAAAGAAACTTCTTTCGGGATGGGTTTGAAAAAGAAAAAGGGGACCCAGAACCTAGTGAGAAAGTAACAACAAAAGGGGGTCTTTCCCCCCAATCCCCACTCGCGAAAAAAGGGGCTGTATAATGAGACTGTGTAGCACAGATACAGATCATTTTAGTGAGCAATAAAAATTTTTGAAAGGTTTTTTTTTCCCCCTTTTCCCCAATTTCTCTAAAAAAAAGCTTATAATGAGAGTTTAGCAGCAGCAGCAAAAACCGGGTTATGCCAAAGACACAACGAGAGCCCTGAGGGACCCCTTTTTCCGTCCTTACTTATAGTCTGTGCCCTTCACAAAATTCCCGCCGCCCTCGTTTGGGTTTCCCATGCTCCCACATGCCCAATTGAGGGTTTTTCCTTTTTTCCTCCCAGATTCTTTGCCCCATGAAAACACCATTGCTTGCGGCTTTTTTAAAAAAAAAGAAGAGGGCTTTGTTCCTGCAAAGTACCAAAAGCTTCGCTTTGTGCGGGAACCAAATTTTTCCTAAAATTCTAAAAAAATTTCCCTTTCGTTAGCATTGTTTCCCCACTCTAATTGTATCCTTGGGGTAGGTAACATTTCTAAAGAATTTTTTTATAATTGATGGGCAATTTTGACAGGACATACAAGGAAATGTCCCCACAAATTTTGTATTTAATCTATTTTGGAGTGTAGATATATGAGGCTTTATATCGGAGCACACAAATATATCACATATTGACCGACCGCCTTTAAAGTTGCAATGGGGTTTTCTTAAAAAGGCAGCCATAATTTGGATTGTTTGCCAACACATGTCATTGTCTATGGATGTTATTAGAGTGCCTATCATAAATTAATACAAAAGGTAAATTTTTCGTTTTTAGTTTTCACAGGGGATAACATTAGTTCTCTTTTCCTAGACTTAATTTTGTGTCCTACTTTAATGAGCTCCTCCCATTTACATTCTGGTGCAGTAAACTTTTCAATGAGTTTATTCATCTGTATTTCATATTGTCCCCTCAGTATTTCTTTGAACACCAGAGGAGCCTGATAACATGTTTTATGAAGCAAGCTATTTCATTTAATAGATTTTGTATAAAGCGTATTACCTAATTGGGTAGCATTTTTTCTACTGTCAACATCCAAAAATTGGACACTTATTTGACTCTTTGCCATTGTAAATGAAATTGAGGGATGAGAAACATTTAAATGATCATGGAACAAGGTAAGCTTAGTTCAAGTCCTGACAGAAGAACAAACACGACATTGATATATCTTATCCAGCAGGTTGCCCTGTCAAAATTGATCATCAATAATAAAACGTTCTGAAATCTGTTATCCTACCCAAGGGTACCATTTTAAGCTGAAAGACTTTCACACTTGTGATACCAAAAATATTGTCTATGTTCTGAAATGTCCTTGTGGCAAAATGTATATTGGACAGACAAGTAAAGCAGTTAAAATCCATACACTGTAAATGAACATCAGTCAGTTATACGAGCGTATCATGCTAGGAAGGAAAGTGATACTCTACCTGACTGACTACAGAATGAAGTTTCAATATCTGGTGAGAGCTTTGTTTGAGAGAGCATTTCTTTGAAGAATTGCATTAGATTACAGAGATTAGGTGGTGCATTATTGAGGAGGTAGCAGCAAAATACATGACTAGAGATGGGCGAATTTCTCAAAAATTCGATTTGGTCACTTCGCCGAATTTTCCGACAAAAATAAATTCGGTCCGAATTACTTCGGCACGAATTGCGTTAAAAAGCAGCTATTTCCAGGCTGCACAGAACCTGGGAGGGTGCTGTAGAACGTTGTGCCATGCTTAAATATGCAGAGGGGGCTTGGTTGGTCTTTATACAAAGTTGTGTTTTAGTATGACACGCAGATGACTGCCGCCCCCTCTTAGAATCGCTTCACTATAAAATTCCCTGGGCCCCTTTTAAGAGGGCAAAACTGAAAAAAAAACTTGAGCGGGAATGTAGCCTGAATACGTCATGCAGCGAAAGCTGGAAAAAAACAAGCTGAGAGCTCAGGTGGCAACATTAGTGACAGAGTGTGGAGGTGACGGCGGCAGCCACAGCAGCATGAGGTCAGGCAGTGGCACAATGACTGAGAGCGGAGGTCACGGCGGCAGCAGTATGAGGTCAGGCAGTGGCACAATGACATTCTGGAGGCGGCAAAACAGTATTAGGCCACAGAGTGGCACAATGATTACAGTGTGGAGGTCACGACAGCAGGCAGCATGAGATCAGGCAGTGGCACAATGACATTCTGGAGGCAGCAAAAGCAGTATTTAGGCCACAGAGTGGCCCCAATCACACAGTGTGGAGGTCACGGCGGCAGCAGTATGAGATCAGGCAGTGCACAATGACATTCTGGAGGCGGCAAAACAGTATTAGGCCACAGAGTGGCACAATCACACAGTGTGAGGTCACGGCAGGCAGCAGCTATGAGGTCAGGCAGTGGCACAATGACATTCTGGAGCTGGCAAAACAGTATTAGGCCACAGAGTGGCACAATCACACAGTGTGGAGGTCACGGACGGCAGCAGTATGAGATCAGGCAGTGGCACAATGACATTCTGGAGGCGGCAAAACAGTATTAGGCCACAGAGTGGCACAATCACACAGTGTGGAGGTCACGAGCGTATGAGATCAGGCAGTGGCACAATGACATTCTGGAGGTGGCAAAAACTGGAGTAGGCCACAGAGTGGCACAATCACACAGTGTGGAGGTCACGACAGCAGCAGCATGAGATCAGGCAGTGGCACAATGACATTCTGGAGGTGGCAAAACAGTATTAGGCCACAGAGTGGAACAATCAACAGTGTGGAGGTCACGACAGCAGCAGCATGAGATCAGGCAGTGGCACAATGACATTCTGGAGTGGCAAAAACAGAGAAGCCACAGAATGGCACATGACTGAGAGTGGGGTACGGCCAGCAGCATGAGGTCAGGCAGTGGACAATGACACAGTGTGGAGGCATGGCAGCAACAGCAGCAGCATGAGGTCAGAGAGTGGCAGAATGACATTCTGGAGGTGGCAAAACAGGAGGAAGCCACAGAGTGGCACAATGACTGAGAGCGGAGGTCACGGCGGCAGCAGCATGAGGTCAGGCAGTGGCACAATGAATCACACAGTGTGGAGGACATGGCAGCAGCCACAGCAGCAGCATGAGGTCAGAAAGTGGCACAATGACACAGTGTGGATGTCACGGCAACAGCAACAGCAGCAGCAGCATGAGGTCATAGAGTGGCACAATGACAGAGTGTTGAGGTGGGTGGCAATACCAGTCCCTGGTAAAGATGGTGGTAGGCAGATGGAGAAACTGTCAGCAGATGTGTGGCATCAGGCGGGTGGCGGCATCAGAATAGTGGCTGAGGCAGGTAGTTTGAACCCAGACTGACGCCTAAGGCATTGGTGTGTGGAAATCCTGGCCGATCCACGCCTGATTCATCTTGACAAAGGTCAGTTGTTCCACATTTCCCGTGGACAAGCGGGTTCTCCTTGGGGTAACGATGGCCCCCGCCGCACTTAACACCCGCTCTGATGCCACACTACTGGCCGGGCAGGACAGCTTCTCCACTGCAAACTCGGCAAGTTGCGGCCACACATCCAGTTTGGCTGCCCAGTAGTCCAGCGGATCTTCTAACTGAGGTGGCTGAGTGCTGTTCAAGTAGGCCACATCCTGTCGGTTCAGGGACTGCTCCAGGTCCTGCTGCTGCTGCTGGCGACTGCCCTCCTCACTAGGCGGCAGAAGGAAGCTGCTCATCAGTGACTCCAGACTTAGGTTACTACTGATGGAGCAGGTACTGCTCCTACCCCCCCACCTTCCTCCAGCAGCCGCGGCAGTAGTACGTGAGCGCTTCATAAACCCCCGGTCAGACCTGTCAGAGGAGGGACGATGCCGCACATAGGCAGCGGCCAACTGATTACGGAGGATTTCCCTATAGTATTTGAGTTTGTCTTCCCTCTCAATAGCTGGGAAAAAGGCTCCCATTTTGGACCGATAGCGAGGGTCCAATAGGGTGGAGAGCCAGAAGTCATCCCTCTGCCGGATGCTGACTATTCGGCTGTCACTAGCCAGGCAAATAAGCATGCTGCGGGCCATCTGCACAAGTGACTCCGAGGGGCTCCCTGCCTCCATTTCCACTGTATACTGCCACGGTGCTTGGGGGTCATCTGCCTCGTCTTCCTCATCTCCATCCACCTCCCCCAGCTGCTCCTGCTTCCCCTCTCTTGTCACCTGGTAGAAAATCCACTCATTTCCCAGAAAATGCTTCTGCTCCAATGTCCCCCTCCCCCCTCCTCCCCTTTCATCCCCCCCGACTCATGTGGCCACGAGATGTAGTGCCCGTCCCCAGCCCCCTCCCAGACAGTTTTTTCAGCATCTGTTCCGACATGAAGCGTGGAATGACGTTATTCATCCCGTAGTCCGGCGAGACAAAACGTCACTCCTCGAAGGGGCCTCAACAAACGGCGGGGTGTCACGCAGGGCTCCCCAAAGGGCTGACATCAAATTTACACGGGGGGAGTACTTCTGTCTGCCTGGATCATAAAAAAATCGTTAAGGGCCTTTCTCTGTTCTACAGTCGGCCAACATGTGCAGGCTGGAAATTCCGCGGGGGGAAAACACCATTCAGAGTGTGTTGGGGGGGGGTGTTCCCTGCAATCGAGGAGGGTTTTCCGGGTTTTGACGAATGGGAAAAAGTGCATGCACAGTTTCGGGCCTTTTCAGAATGTTTAAAGATCGGGGGAAGACTTAAAAACCCTTTTTCAAAAACCAAAATTGAACCGGCCCCATGCAGGGGCGGGCCCATCCCTTCTCGGTGCACGGCGAGGAACCCCATTTTCCCTCCCATTGTTCGTCACCATGGGTCCGTTTTGCAGTTGGCACGGAGAAAGCCACCATCGTTTTTTTGCTGCATGAGCGGAGCATTTCCCCCCCTGTGTGACTTTGTTCGCCGTGGCAAGCCGGTGTGACTGCGTGACACCGCTGTGCCCTACACATGGGGTTTTGATGGGCAACTTGGGGAGGGGAGATGGTGGGATGGTGGGGGAGGGGGGACCCGGGGACTTTGGGCAGGTGCGCAGTTTGACAACGTGGAGGAAAAGGGGGCGTTCCTGTCCAAGTTGGGGGGCCCTGGCAGGAAGCACATTCCCCCGTGGGCCGAAAAGGCCCATGACTGGCCTGCCCAATTTACAGCTCCGACGTCCGCGCTGTCGTGCACCTTGGAACAAACCATAAGCCAAGGAAATGACCCCCTTTTTTCTACATATTTATGAAGTGGGTACCCTTTTTGGAAAAAAAATTTCGGCTTGGAACTCTCCTTCCGGTCGGCACAACCATTATTTCTCTGAATGGTGGGCCCACCTTTTGGGAAAAGGGGGGGGGACTCCCATACCAACAACTTGGACGGAGCCGGTCAGCTGCTCACTTAGGATGGTTGGACGCATACTTTTTGATCTTTTGAAAATCGCCCGCTCAAACGTGCGGCCCATGAGTAGCGGGGAGCAGGAGCATCTGGATCGGCAGAGATGTCAAAAAAAAACAGCCCCTTTGCAAGGGGTGGAGCCTGACTGGCTGCAATGGCATGCGTGCCACGTGCCTCTGCTGTGCTGTTGCTGCGGGGGCGGGTGGACCACACTCTGAGCCAGTTTTCCCAGGCCCCGGGGTGACGCGATTGTTATGCAGGGCCGTGGTACCAAGTTTGCTCCCCCGGCCCGCTTCACTTTGCCCACAATTCTACATATACCCCTATTTGGCTTCCCGGTGTCTTAGCAAAAAATGCCACCCGCTGAGTATTGATTTTACCCCAACGCTCCCCACTGAGTGACTCTGCCGCCGCTGCCCGCTGAGCCCCTGTTCCGAAATTTCTTGGGGCCTTGCGAAGGGATTTTTTTTCCCCCGGGCCGCTTGGCTCCCGACCCCACACTGTGCTTCTGCGACTCCGGCCACACGACCCACTTGTGGGCTGCGGCTGCCCGAGGCAAGCTGACTCCCCTTTCTCCGACATGATAACCCTTGCCTACCCGGTCCCAAGTGCGGGGCTACATCTCATCTTTTGGTTTCATGTCCCGCTGTCCTCTTTACCGGGGCTTGGTTGCTGAGGCTGACCTCTCACAACATGACCCCCCCTGCCACTCTCCACATTTACTTTTCGCCTTGAAGAAGCGGGGATTTGGCCCCTTTTTTCCTGCCAAGTAGCTGCTGACTGCCCTCCTCAAATTGTTATCCTCGTATATATGGCGCTGAGCCCAGACCCCATAGTAATCTTGGCTGAGGGGAAACCGGATGGGACAGAGGCGGGGGAGGACAGGTGGGGCGTGACCCCCTCCGGCCATGCCAACTAAGGGTTGTGTCTGAGGTTCCCACCGCTCTTTGGGTGGGGGGTTGTCAATGTCATCTGGGGGAAGGGATGACCTAGAACAAATCAAAAACCCTTGGGTTGCTGAACAACACAGGCAGCGGAAATTGTGGCCTCACCAGTGACCCTGCTGCGACGTCCCCTTGCTGTGCTGCGACCTGGGCTGTTCCCGGAATGTCTGTGCCTGCCCCCCGCAGGTGCAGAGCCTGCCACCTCTCTGTCGACAATGTTTGTTCTAAAATGTACGAACTGTTTTATGATGTATCTGTAATTTTTAAATATACCCCTGTTTTTGACTCCAAATGAACCCAGTAGCAAGCTTGGGTACCCTTGGGATAAAATTTCGCTCCAAAATGGCCAGGAAAAATTTCTTGTTGTGTCGTTTAAAAAATGGTGTTTTACTAAATGTAAAAGCAAAACAGGTTAATTTAACCTTTGGAAATGAATTAGGGTACAGGAAAAATGTATATATTTGGCGTTGAAAAAAAACGGTTTTTTTTTGTCAGACACCAGCAAAACAACGTTAAATTAACCCCTGGATTTTAAATTGCGCAAAAAAAATTTGGGCGCACAAAATGGTAGCTTTTTGGGCGTGGTTAAAATTGCTGTTTTCTACGCCACACAAAAAGAGATACAGTTGAAAATTAAACCCTTTTGTTTTGTGAATTAGGTAAAGGAAAAATTTATAAAATTTTGGCGTTGAAAAAAGAGGGTTTTTTTTTGGGTCGCACACCAGCAAAACAACGTTTAAAAAAAAATTAACCCCTGGATGTAAATTGGGGCCAAAGAATTGAGCCCCCACAAAAGGAGCTTTGTAGCGTTTTTTTAAAATTTTGCGGGGTTTTCTACCCCAACAAAAGAGATACAGTTGAAAATTAAAACCTTTTGTTTGGGTGAATTAGGCTACGGAAAAATTTTTATATTTTTTGGGCTTTTAAAAAAGGGTTTTCTTTGGGGTCAGCACCCCCACAAAACAACGTTTAAATTAACCCCCCTATGTAAATTGCGCAATAGAATTGAGCACCCAAAAAATGAAAGTGGTTTTTGTATTGTAAAAACGTTTTTTCTTTAAATGAATACAACAGGAATGGTTTAGATCCCATTTGGGATATTAAATTTTATATGCACCCCTGCAGTGGACCCCACCCCTGGATTTCAATCCAATCCCCCAAAAAAATCAAAAAAATAGAAATTAAGAGAAACAGCCCTCTGGGGACAAGCTGAGACACCCCACAAAAAACGCTATAAAAATAAATTTCTTCAGTAAGAGCATCACCCCAGGGCAGCACCCCCCCCTGATCGAAAAGTGGGGTTTATGAGCTCCCAGCGTCGCCCCCCGGACTTATAAAAGTGCGGTGCCCTTTCAAAAAATCCCCCGGTCTCCGATTGGTTTTCATTTTGGCACAGTGCCCACGCAGGCTTTTGCCCTTCTTCCCCAGAGTGCTTTCCCCCATGTAGCGCCATGGGGCTCGCACCCAAATTTTATCAATCAAAAGAAACACTTCTTTCACCCGAAGTCCCCCAAAAGTTCGACTTCTTCCAAAACCAATTTTTTTCCTGAAATTCTAAACAAAATTCCCACTTCTTTTAGAATAAATTTTCCCCCCCATTTTCTAACATGACTACATTGGGATCTCAATTGCTTCAGAGGGAATCTTTTTGAATCCATAAGTTGGTTTATAAATAAAACCCCAAAAGTAACGGGCTCGGGGAAATTTCCAAATGTCCTTATCAACTATGCTGCTTTATTTTCCCCATTGGAGTTTATCCCCCTTAAAGATATTATGCTTCTCGTGGCAAAAAAAATTTATTTGGGGGAATTTGGGGACGGCATCCCTTATCCCTTAAACTAAAACAGTTTTTTTGTACAAAAATTTTACGGCTCTAAATTTTTAAATGGGTTTTGTTAGGGGGAAGTGAGTATAAGATTTTTTTTTTTTTTTTTAAAACAAAAAATTTTTTTTCAAAATGTTACATAATTACATAAATTATTTTTAATTAATTGCTTTCTGGTCATGTTTCGACAAAAGGGAAATCCCAATTTACGGGCTTCCCGGGGTTACCGGGAAGGTTTTGAGAAGATTTTTTTTCACCCCTGTACTTACCATTTATAAACTCAAAATTATTTTCCCGGACAACCACTTTTAGTGGTCTGTAATGTTTTGAGGGAAATCCCAAAATTTTAGGGTTTTTATCCTGGAGACTTTTCAAATCCCAAATTTTTTTTTTTTTTTTTTTTTTTCTTCTGCCCACCGACTTTTGGGGTTTAAACCCCACGGGACACCAAAATGCATTAGATCATTGGGCAATCAATGGGTTTTGATGGCTAATATCCAATGTTTTATTTTTTTGCCTAAGATAGTTTTATTTCAAAAAATTGTCACTGTAAAACCACTGCCCAAAACATTTCGGGGCAACTAAAATTTGGGTATGTAAGTCTTTTTTTCTGTTTGAGTTAAAATTGTTTAAAAATGTGAAAAAATTTGACTACAGGTATTTTGCCTGTTTTCGGGCCACTAAGGGGAAACCCGCCCGGGAAAAAGGACGTGCCCCAAGGGGGTGGGGTTTTTGGGGGGGGGGCCGATTGTTATCTGTCCGCAAAAATAGGTTGCTGACAGCTGTATATAGCATGGCTTTTATATCCCGCCATAATGGGGTTTTGGGTTTCCCAAAGCTGCAGGGTGGGTGGGTGGCTGTTCCCGTTCCCAGGTCTCCAGCTTCCCTGTCGGAAATTTGGGCCCAAAAGGGGGGGGGGGGGGGGGGTGGCTATAAAAAGCCGGGCTTTTCAAGTGATCCCGGGGGGTTTGGCCTGCCACCTGCAGTTGGGAGCGGGAAGGGAGGCAAGGGGGGGAAAGGCTCTTCTTACCCCCCCAGGTGGAGGAAACCTTTACCAGCGGGGACGGTGATACGGTGGTTTTGGTTTTGTTTGGGGGTTTGGGCGTTAGGTCCGGACCCGATAGTTAAGGGGGAAACCCCTTGTTTTACTAGTGGGCCCGACGGCCTTTGGTTTTTTTTTACTTATGTTTTTGTTTTTTGGCCTTTTTGGGGGTTTTCAACCCTGGGGCCAAAATAAAACAGGGGAATTTAAAAAAGGGGAATTTTATCCCACCTTTAAAACGATAACTGACTCTCCCATGAGCAAGCGTGGGGGCCAAAATGGCAACCAAGTATGAGTGAGGGCCCTACAAACATTTTAAACTGGGAAAACAGGCCCCCCTCTTGGGTTCAAAAGTTTAAAACCCCCAAGAAAAAGAATCTCCCTTAAAGTAAACCCCCCCTTTTGAACCATGCCCCTAATTAATAAAATTGTTTTTGTTTTTTTAACCCTTTTTAAAAAAAGCCCAAACCCCCTTTCCCCCTTCCCCCAAAATTAAAAATTTTTAGATCCACAAAAAATAAATTTGGACCCCCCCTATTTTTAATTAAAAAAAATTAACCCCTCCCCCCGGGGCTTTTTAAAAAAGGTTTTCCCCATGCCCCCTATTAACCCGGGTTACCCCCGCCTTCCCCAAAATGCCCCCAAATTCCCTTTGGGGAATTTGAAATTTCCCCAAGGTGGGTTGGGGAACGTTTCTTTAAAATTTGGTTCCAAGGGGCCCAAAGAGTGCCCGGAAAAAACCCCCCCCACCATGACACCAACCTCCCCACCCGAACCGTTTTATACAAAGCAGGGTGGATCCATGCTTTCATTTTAGGTTTTGGGCCTTTCCAAAATTTTGGGCCCCACCATCCCGAATGTCCCCAGCCCGAAAAAAATCGAGAACTCATCAAACCAGGCAAACCTTTTTTCCAAATTTTCTACGGGCCAATTTCGATGAGCTTTGGGCAAATTTGGGCCCAGTTTTCCTTTTTCTTAGCTGAAAGGAGGGGGCACCCCCGGGGTGGCCCCTTTGCTGCTGGTTGCCCATCTGCCTCAAAGTTTCCCCCGTACGTGCGTTTTAGAGGCCTTTTTGCCTTTCCTTGGGTTGGGAACGGGTGGCTATTTGAAATCACTGTTGCCCTTTCTATCAGCTCGAACCCGGGGCTTCCCCCTTCTTTCCCCCTTCCCTCTGGGCAATCAACAAGGGAATTTTCCGCCCCCAGGAATGCCCCCTCACTTGGGTGGGTTTTTTTTTTTCGGGGCCAAATTTTTGTAAACCCCAAAAGATGGGTGCGTGAAAAAAACCCCGGAGGTTTAAACATTTTTTGGGAAAAACCAGGAAAACCCCCCTTCTGGCCACCAACAACCATGCCACGTTCAATGGCACTCAAATCACCCTTTCTGTTTCCCCTACTTTAAGCTCGGGGTTTTTTAACTGCAGGAGATTGCATTTTTTCCCTGTTAATGCCTTTAAAAAACACTGAGTTTTTCCCGCCAATTGATTGGCTGATTAGAAATTTAAATGTTAACGAGCAGTTTTTTCCCCGGTGTACCAATAAAAAGCCGTTATTAGTCCCCCCTTTTTAGTTTACAACCCGAGAAAGAGGGGATAAACTGTAGCTACAAGAAATTGTATTTTTGAAATTATTTAGGAACGTTTACCAAGATGGCTTTTTTGGTTCAGTCTTTAAAATAAAGAAAATTTATGGTGATTTTTTAATTGGGTTTTATAACCCATTTTTTTAATCAAAAGTATTAAGGGCTGATAATCTTTTACAAATTTTCAAGGCAATTTAAACCCAGGGCTGGGACATTTTTTTTTTTTTTTTTTTTTTGTTTACCCCACCACTTTATTATCAAAAGGCCTCAAGGCAGATCTTTTAATGATTAATATTAAAGTTACCAGTCTGCAAGTGCCTAACTATAAAATAAATGTCCATATACAGTATTTCGATAGCACCATTGTTTTCCTAATTACATTATCTTTTATGTAGCCTTTTCATGTTGTGCTCTTTGTTTAATTTTTAATGATCCATTCATCAAATTTGATTAGTTGCTCATGAGACCACCTCGCTTATATTCCATTTGTTCCTTTATATCTATTAATTTTAACAACCTTTTCCTTTTCTTTTTTTTTATAAAAATGAATACAAACTTGTTCCAGCGTAGTCATTGTAACTAGCATTACTGACTTTTAATGTTGGCTTGCTAAAAGACCTCATCTTTAAGAAAATATATTGTTTAACTCTTTATACTCTTTATGATCACAGCAATTTATGGTAAAAACACGAGTTAAGGCAAAAGGGTGTGACAGACTTCCACATTGACCCTAAAATGTAAGCAAAGAAAAGAACTGAAAAGAAAAAAAAAAAAAACTTCAATAATTCATCCTGTCTTAGATGGTTAGGCCTGAAGTGGTATCAAATAGTACCATAGAGAGTCTGTTATTTGTCCTGACTTCTCTGTTTAAGCTCTTGGGTTAACTAACATGAGTAAAGAGGAAAGAAGAGTGATAGCGCTGCAAGGCTTTAAATGATGTTAGTTCCCTTGTCCCTATGTACTCAATGGTAAAATAATTTGCCCAGAGAAAAAGTTTTTATACTGAAGGCTGTATGTATTATTGTGTTTGTTTGTTATACCCAAGGTTACAGAATATTATCCAAAAATAATAGCATATAAAAAAAATTCTGTCACTAAGTACAGGAATAAAATTACAATAGCTATTCAAGAATCTATGATTAAAAACACAACAAGGATAACTTTACAATTCTATGGTGACAAACTCCAGACTTTATACACTCAATGGGAGATATGTAAAATACATAGGCAGGTGTCGCTGCTATGTAAATAACCATGTGATTAAGCATGTACAAAAATAAATGCCACGTACATTAGAAAACAAGATATTAAATATTCATAAAAAAAGTCAAGTGCCATTGCATAAATGAATAAATTACATGTTAACATGTCTAGTGCAGAAACTATTAACAATACAAACAATTATATTGCAAATACTCCTCTAGCCCATAGAGGTCAGACTGTGATATTAACAAAACCCCAGTGGTCCTATTACCACTCATCTTATGTGTAATACAACCAGTATTGTAACCCATAATATGGATACTCCAGAATTCAGATAGTCCGATATGCATTTTGGATGTGTCCTCATCTGGGAGGATGGCATCATACAGGTAAGTATATACTATAAAGGGTCTGCAAACAATCATAGCTTGTCCTCCACTACAAAAGTATATTAAGCAAACGCCGTTATAAGGGGTGTCGTGTCTCTCACTGCCTGGTCCTGTGTGTCCTCAGAATGCTGCCTCAATCTGCACATAGCAGTGACATCTGCCTATGAATTTTATATATCTCCCTTTGTATATGTATACTCCAGAGTTTGTTATCAGAATATTTGAATTTATCATTATTATGTTTTCATAAATAGATTCCTAAATGCATTATATAAAATAATTTTATGGTTAAAAGTGACTGGTGTTGTATTATTGGATAGTGATGTATATTAGAGTTGGTCAAATGATTGGTCTATTTGGTACTGCACAAAGCAATTTGGTCACTTGATTCATACAATGTCATTGGAGTAGTGCAGTTTCCCAGTAACCTTCTTTGCTGCATAAGTGCCCGAAATAGCATGTTGCAATGAAGAGTAGTTTGTCATACTACAATATTACTCTCAAAAGTTTTGTCAGTCTTACTAAACATTGTTCTTCAAAACAGTATACTAGACTAAATAAGGGTCAACTCAATCTCCTACTAACGTAGTGCCTGAGGGGGTGATACATGACACAGGGAATGAAAGAACACCAGACTGAAAAATGTCATTCTATGTGTCATCCTCAGGCCTTGCTTTAGATATAACATATATCCAAAAATGTAAACAGAGGTTATGTAACTTTTCAGCATACTTTGTATTGTAATTCCACTTTCCTCTTTTCAGATTTAGTACATAAAAAAATGTATTGTTTTATATTGAGATTAAGATATATTGATGCATGACAGTCAATACTGGCATGTGTAAGTATCTGAATGTCTTGACAAGGGCCAAATTCAGACAGCTAGAAAACTAGGTCACAGCAACTCCAAGACGGGAGATCTTGTGTAGGAAGTATGTAGTAGCTATCAAAATGGTCCATAGAAGAACAAGCAATGAACTAACAACACGGTTAAGGCACAAGCTGAATAGTTATCCCATTTGATCTGACCCTACAGAAGCTAATTGAACACAAGCTGATAAAAAAAAAAATATTCCTGGCTTAAATTGAAAGGTGTCAGAACACAGTGCATCAAACCTTACTACAAATGAGGATGTATAGCTGTAGAATAATTAAAGTGCTTATAATAACCCATGTTTTCCACCAAAGTTCCTACAACAGGCAAGTGAGCATCTGAACTGGACCTGTAAACACTGGAAAAAGGTGTCCTGACCGAAATAGTTACCTTTTCTTTTACTTTATGTGGATAGCTGGGTGCATGTGCATCACTTAACCATCTAACAGATAGCACAAGAATGCACTATGGAAAGAAGGCAAGCTCAGGGAGGCATTGTGACTTTGCCTCTTGGTTTTGTGGGATTCATGTGGGATTCAATGTTGCTTTGATATATACAAACTACCTAAACATTATAGCAGAGCAAGTACACCAGTTAACATTGCCTGTAAGATTCCTACTCCAGCTGATGTTCTCCAAAAGGAGAACCAATATCCCATGACACATAGAGAAAACAGATTTAAATGGAATTTAAGATAATGAAATGGCAAGATATGTATAGTATGGTGATCCAACCAAGCATTTGCGAGTTTAAGGACATGAAACCCTCTTTTATTGTAAAGCAAATATGTATAAAAAGGAGGGAAGAAATAGATTTTAGCAAATAATGGAAGACAGAAAAGATAGGAAAAGAGGGGAAGGAGAATAAAAAAGAAAAAAAACATCTTCCAGACACAAAATACCATGTCAAAATCAGAGTTCATCATGAGGTACCACTGAGGCCCTGAAGTCTAGCCAAGATATTCAAATGCAGAAAAGTTGTCCTGGCTATCGAAATCATTGAAAAATATCTCCTCCATCTGCATCATTCCATTGCACTCAATAGTCCATGTATATAAAGCTGGAACATTGGAGGTTCTCCAATGACTGGGTTAACAGCATGAGCCCCAGCTAAAAAGAAGCATGAAACTGATTCCATAAGACAGCAGAAGCTGGAATGATAAATTAAACAGTGGATTTCTACAGACCCCACTGGAGATAGATTTTAAAAAGATAATCCTAAAATGTGTGGGTTAAGTGGCATCCTTACCATATACAGTTAAAACTAGAAGTCTACATACACTATATAAAAAGACACATATGCATGTTTTTTCATTATCTGACATGAAATCAGAATAAACCTTACCCGTTTTAGGTCAATTAGGATTACCAAAATTGTTTATATTTGCCAAATGCCAGAATAATGAGAGAGAGAGAGTATTTTAAGGCATTTTTATTACTTTCTGCAAAGTCAAAAGTTTACATACCCTAGGATTACTATGCCTTTAAACAATTTGGGACTGCTCATTTGATGATGTCTTGTCTTTAAAAGCATCTGAGTTAATTAAATACACAGATGTGGATGTTTTTGAATTCAATCCACCACAGAAAATTCCTACTACAACTTAAAGGAGTTGTCTCATTACAAGCTTTCAGCCTACCTCAGTGTGCCTGGCAGTTGAATTCAGGGGCATGCTTCTTGTCTGCCTCTTCTCCTCCCTCTTCCCCCCTCCCCTCAACACACAGAAAGCTCTCCTCCTTAACTTCTATACAGCAGGGGGAGGGGCAAGGGGGTTTGCTGCCAGAGTTAACCCCGTGTGTGCCTGCCTAGGTCTGCTGCAGGCTGCTAAATCAGCTGTATTAGGGCTGATCTATAAGTGTGGAGAGGTCTGTGAAGCTGTGATTGCTAATAGCAGAGCAGAGGGAATGTATGTGTTCCTATACCCCCTGCTGTAGCATACATATCTCCACATCTCCAGCAACAACAAACCCTATAAGAAAAGACAAACGGTAGATGGTAAGTGATACTATACTCAGGATGTGTCACTAGTACCGCAAAGCATGAAGCGTTCACATGCCCCTTGATCTGTTCTATTAGTATAGTCACAGCTCCACAGACACATCATGATTCTAGTAACACACAGGGTCACTGCTGTCACATCTATTGATCAGCTTCACCTCTGCTCTCCTCAATCTGTGTAGAGAGCAGGAGGAAGCAGGCACACACAGGGTTAATCCAGGCAGAACAGCTACACAGACACAGAAGCCAGAGCCCTCACTCTCCCTCCACTACAGAAGCATTCTGTGCAGGAGGGGCTCTCTGCTCTGACCTGTATTCTGAAGGTGATGAGTCATCAGACCTGACAGCCAGTGAGATAAAGATCAACAGGTCTGCTGCTATAGAGATTTGAGAAGCTGATGTACTACTACTAACAGGGATAGCTCAAAATCAGTAGGACATTTGTAATGAACATATATTGCAAAGCTGCTTGTTTTTTAAAGATCTTTTGATTAAAACTCAATCATTGTAGCGAGACAACCCCTTTAACTTTTAATATCATATTGCTAAAAATACTCATAAATAACGGAAACAGTTTGACTCCAAAAGGTTTGGAATCAAACAAACTCAGATAGGAGCACCTGTCCTGTCACCTTCTAGGAGATCTGTCCTTGACACTTTTATTTTTTAAAATTAATAGACATTTTGGTATTTAATTTTTATATATATATTTGGGAGACATGACATAAGATAAGAAGTCTCCTGTTTTTTTGGACCCCACTGAGGAGTTTGGGTGATGACAAAACACGTTTGGGGGATCTCTATAGTATTATTGGATGGAGGTATCTACACTAGGATACTGATTTTATGTCTATTTTTTTCTATAGGCCAATGTGTAAGGGATATTTAGTATATGTGTATATTTAACAATAAGATTACACATTACAGATACCTACTTGTGTGGAGATAGAGGAGAGCTGGCATATATTTATGTCTCCATAAGGTATCACTCAGGAGATAGGTATTAGTTTTGCGGGGTCGCCCTCATCGGGGCGGTTACTCCGCTAAGGGAACTACTGCTGAGTGCAATTAAGGTTACAGAAATTGGATTTACACTGTATATAGGGGTTTGTGTTTCCGTTATTTATGAGTATTTTTAGTAATATGATATTAAAAGTTAAGTTTTAGTAGGAATTTTCTGGGGTGGATTGTATAATTTGTATTAATTCCTGTGTATTTTGGGAAATTAGTAGATTAGTTTATATTTTTTAATATGCACCAAAAACACACTGATTATGTGTGTAACATCATGGGAAAGTCTAAAAAAAAATCAGCCAAGATATCAGGAAGAGAATTGCGGACTTGCAAAAGTCTAGATTATCCTTAGGTTCAATTTCCAAATGCCTGAAGGTGTCTCATTCATCTGTACAAACAATTGTATGCAAGTACAAACAGATGTGAATGTTCAGCCATCATACCATACCATTAAGTAGACGGGTTCTGCATCTCAGAGATGAACGTGCTGTGGTCCGAAATGTGCATACCAACCCAAGAACAAAAGCAAATGAGCTTGTAAAGATGCTAGTGGACACTGCTAAGATTGTGTCATTATCCACAGTGAAATGAGTACTGTATCAACATGGACTGAAATGCCAATCTGCCATTACTCCAAAAGAAACATATAAAAGCCAGATTAATGTTTGCAAAGGCACACAGGAACAAAGACCTACATTTTTGGAGACATGTCCTGTGGTCTGACTAAACTGAAATTGAACTGTTTGGCCATAATTACCATTGTTACAGTTGGAGGAAAAAGGGAGAAGCTTGGAAGCCTAAGAACACCATACCAACTGTAAAACACAGGGGTGGTAGCATCATGTTGTGGGGTTATTTTGCTGCAGAAGGGACTGGTGCACTTCATAAAATAGATGGCATCATGTGAAAAGAAGATTATGTGGCAATACTTAAGCAACATCTCAAAACATCAGTCAGGAGGTTAAAGCTTGGGTGGAAATGGGTCTTCCAAATGGACAATGATCCGAAGCATATTGCCAAACTGGTTACAGAGGGGCTTAAGGATAACAATGTCAATGTTTTTGAGTGGCCATCACAAAGCCCTGATCTCAATCCTATTGAAAATTTATGAGCAAAGCTGAAAAGGCAGGTGCGAGCAAGGTGACCTACAAACATGGCTCAGTGACACCAGTTCTGTCAGTAAGAGTGGGCCAAAATTCCTACCAACTATTGTGAGAAGCTTGTGGCAGGATATCCAAAATCATTGACAAAGACATTCAGTTTAAGGGCAAGGCTACCAAATACTAGTGAAATGTATATAAACTTTTGACTTTGCAGAAAGTAGTAAAAATGCCTTAAAATTCTCTCTCTCCTTATTCTAATATTTGGCAAATATAAATTTTGGTAATCCTAATTAACCTAATATGGGTAAGGTTTATTCTGATTTCATGTCAGATAGTGAGAAAAACATGCATATGTGTCTTCTTATATAGTATATCTAAACTTCTGGTTTCAATTGTATACCTACTCAGACAAACCATGCCAACATATCTTAGAAACCCATGGAGTAAATATGTGAACTACAATAGAGCATCTATAGCAGTGAGTTTTCACTGAGTGCATGTTTGGTCCCCATCCTGAGGACTGAGATGTTCATTCAGGTCAATATTTCACCAACCAAAGGAGGATGGATAATATGGGTTTCACAGAGATACTAGAAATTAGTATAGTAGGGGACTGTAATTTGTAACAATCTATTCACATTCTGATACAGAGGGGGCAAAGGATTCTAAACTCCTGACACATGATAAAAAGAAGATAAATAAAGAAGATAAATATAACCAAAAGAGTCCAACACCATGGAACTTGGAACCTCAACCAGTAGAAAAAGTCACGGTTCTCAAAAAGTATTGTCACGGAGCCACATCTGTGGGAGAGGCAAGTACAAAATAGTCAGTCATATGATTGTAGAATTGGAGGTACATGTGACCTGTGCCCAGGTGATAACCATGGAAGTAAGGTTATGGTTCATGGTTAAACATTCCTCTGCAATAATATACAAAGATTAGAACTATCATGGACATATAAATAAATACATCTAATCAGGATGAAGGCCGACCAATATTCTTTACCAATAAATCAAGGAGATGTAGAAGAGTCCAGGTGTCTCTTGTATGTTTTAAAGCTATACATGAAAATTGTCTTGTAGTAAGATTGTCTTTGTTGTGCACAGAAAACAATCAGAGCTCAGCTTTCATTTCATATAGTGCTCTTGGAAAATAAAAGCTGAGCTCTCGTGTTGAGCGATCATTATCGACAAAGTTGAAATCGGCACAGTTTTTATGGTGATCGGATTTTTTAGATCATGCGATAATTTAGGTTAAAATCTGTGCATCATCTATTAAGAAGGCGCCTTTTTCGGCGCTTCCTGTAATTTTGGGGGGCCAGCAAGCAGTTTACAAAATAGAGGGTGAGTTTGTGTGCGGGTCTGACTGGGTGTGTAGGGTTGCGATTGGGGGAAAAAAAACCCATGCCTCTTTTTAAAATTAAACGGTTTTCCTGTTCGGCCTCGGGGTTTCTGGGTTTCTCGAGCAGAAGGACGTGCGCTCTGTTGTGTCAAACAGTCAGCGAAATTATTTATTTCTTAACAGGAAACCTTTCTTTACTGTGACCCTTACAATTTGTTAGATTGAGATTGGAAGTTTTATATGTTAGGTCGAGAATTTTAAAAGGGCTTTTCTCCCGCTGAAAAGTCATGGGGGGGGAGGGAGGGGGCCCCCCGCGGGCGAACACAGAAAAGCTCTTAAAGAATACTGGTAAAGTTCAAAGACTTGTGTAGACATTGCTAGCTTTATTTTTAAAAAGTTTTCTTTGAAATTTTTCCCCTGGATATTGGACAGCCAATTTAAGGGAACAATCTTTTTTTTTTAAAATGCAGTTCTCTTTGTTAGGTGAAAAACTCCACTTTTTTATGTTACTTTTCGATGGTGTTCTTTTTAAATTTTTGCCATTCCCCTTTGTTGTATATTCCCCTTGATTTAAAATTAGAATCCGAAAGTAGAAAAGGTTGTAGGTGCCAAAAAAAAATTGTAAATCCGAATAAATTTCAATTATGTGTTTTTTGACTTTGGCACATACAGATTTGTTATTGAGGAAAATTGCATTAAAATGTAAATCTCAATTTTTTAGTCCCCACGGGTGAATTGATAGATCCCAAAAAAATACCTTTTATTACCCGAAAAAATTTAGTACGTTTTTTTTTACTTTGGCGCAGGCCCGCTTTGTTGATAGATCTATTTGATTTAAAATTTTGAATACAGATTTTGTAGTCCCCACAGGGAATTGATAGGTGCCAAAAATACCTTTTTTTTCCCGAAACATTACGATACGTGTTTTTTGCATTTTCCCCAGTCCAGATTTGTTGATAGAGCCACTTGCAGTTAAATTTGAATCCGCAATTGTTAGTTCACAGGTGAATTGATGGGTGCCAAAAATATTTTTTTACCCAAATTTACATTACAGATAGTTTTTTTTGACTTTGGCGCAGGCCAGCTTTTTTGATAGATTATTTTGCGTTAACTTTGAATCAGAAATTTTTGTAGTACCAAGGTGAATTTGATGGGTCCCAAAAAAATCCCTTTTTTTTATCCGAATAATTTAGATAGGGGTTTTTTTTTCACTTTGAAACGGCCGCTTTGTTGATAGATTACTTTGCATTTAAAATTTGAATACAGCCTTTTGTAGTCACCAAGGTGAATTGTAGGTGCCAAAATCCCTTTTTTTATCCGAAAAAATTTTCAGATCGTGTTTTTTCACTTTGGCCAGGCCAGATTTGTTGATAGTCTATTTGCAGTTATTTTTAAATCCAGCAATTTTGTTTTGTTTTGAGTGATTTGGAATAGCTGTGATTTCCCGGGCCTTTTTAAATTTAAGAGTTTTCCCAAAAAATCTTCCATCCCTTTCAAAAATTTTGTATATTTCTAAAATTGGAGCGAAAATTTCGGGGTGGAAAAGCGAGCAAATCGGGGGGTAGGACATGGGGGTAGAGGAAAGGGAGAGAAGGTGTTTTTCCCAGTGCTGGCGAAAAAACCCCCTTCCAAGGGTCCTCAGTTCGGGGAACCGCGGGCCCTGTAAATGCCTGGGTCAGGGCCCTTTTAAAATCTCAAAAAACCGAACAGCGCCCCAAAATCTGTCCTTCAGGGGGTTAAATTTTGCAACCTGCACCCAAAGAGTCTTCCCCTCCTCTTTCCTCCCATCAGGGCCCCACAAATGTCGTATCAGACCCCCAGCATCCGTTCCAAACATGAAGAAAAAAAAAAAAAAAAACCCCAAATGTAAAATTGTACCCACCACTTTGGATAAAAAAATTTTGGAAGACCCTTTTTTGGGGCCCAAAAATTTCTTTTTGGGGTCAGAAGGAAATTTTTAAAAGACCCCAAGGGGCCCAAAAGGGTGATTTTCTTGCTTGACCCCCAGTTACGGGTTTCCCAAATCAGAGGAGGGGGAAGGAAGCGGTAAAACGTCAAAAATCCCGGGGGCGGTGGGAAAAGCCTTGCAGCCCTCTTGCTTGTAGCCCCCCACCCTCCTGGTGCGGGAATTGTCGGGAGGGACAAAAGTCCCCTGGTTGATAAAGGGAGGGATGAGGGCATTGGGATCCAACGTGGTCTTTTCGAAAAATTTTGTTTGCGAGCGCTTCATCACTGGCGAGGGGGGAAGGATGGGGTATTTGTTTTTTGGGTTCGCCTCAAAAAGGGTAAGGGGCGGTCGCAGAAGTCCGTTTTTTAGGGAATTCCCCCAGCCCCGGTAAAAGCGCAAACCCCGCTCCTGCTTATCGCCGTCAAAAAGGTCCGGGGCCCTTTCCCCAAGCCTGGGCCTTCCCCTTTGAGCAACCCTCTGATTAAACCCCAAAACGATGTATACCCCGCCTTTACCGTAAACGATAAAAAGGGGCAAAAAACCTTGGGGTGGTTAACCACCCCCAAAACATGTTGGGTAACATGCGGGGGAATGCAGGGAGTTGAAATGGAGGAAAAACCCCTTGGCCAAAAAAAGGCCGGGGCCCGCGCGGGCCCCCAACCCATGCCCCCCCCTTTGGGTCCCCGGGCCTCTCCGCCACCACCAAGCGTTTCAGCCGCCCATGTCTCTCGAGTCATGATCAGGGTTCAGCCCCGTTTCAGCCCCCCCCGTGGGCCCGAGAAACCCCCCAGCCCACAGGGGACCCATCTCCCCCTTTCCCCTTCCGCAAGTTTAAACGCCCTGCTTTGCCTTTACGGGGCCAGTCTAGAAAGCCACCTTTTCTGTCTTCCAGGTTTGGGGAAAGAAAAAACATTTTAAACCCCAAAACCCACCCCAAAGCCAAAACCCTAAATTGTCGGAAATTCCCAAAGTTTTTTGGGCCCTTGGAAATTTTTGCCTTTCCGTTGGTGGACACAGTTGGGTTCCCCACGCCCTTGGCCCCTTTGGGTCCCCCCCCAAAATTCCCAAGATGCCAAAGCAGGCTTTTTCCTTTGCCGGGAAAACCCCTTTCCCTGCCCTGGCCACCCCGTGTCATCTAAAAATTTCAAGGGGTTGTCTGAAATCTGGGGCCGGAAAAAGTCCATTTTTCACCCCGGGACACAGGACTAGTAAGCAGGGCCCAAAGGCCGCTATATTTTCTGTGGACAGCTATGGGTGAGCTGGGGGGGTTTGTCCCTGGGGGTGACGGGGGCCCTCTGGGCTCGGCGCACGCTCTTAAAAAACCCCCGGGGGAAGGGTTTGAAAGGGGTTTTTTCCCAAAAAAAGGGTCCTCGGGGGTGGCATCACGTGCCCAGAGAAAAACCGGGCCGGTTAAAAAATTAAATTGTCTTGGGGGACCGTCCCCCCAAAAAGGGGCAGGAGTGTGGGGGCTCCGCAACGGGGGAAACCGAGCGCTGGCGGGGTCCCAAAAGAACCTTGTGAAGGCAAGGTGGTGTGCGAAAAGGGCGAAATTGCGGGCCCGCCCTTAAGATCGGTCGGCGGGAAGCACTTTCCCTTTTGCCGGGCCCACATGTAAATAAAATTTGTCTTTCCAAAAATTTTCTAAAAAAAACCCGGGGTTTTTGGACGGCCGGCTGAGGGAAAGGTTTCAAAAGTCAAAGTTCCCCATTTTCCGCGTTCGCCCCCGGCTTTTCCCCCCGGGGGCGCGTTGCAGGTCGGGCGGGGGCCTCCCCTTTTAAACCTTCTCATTGTTGCTTTTGGGCAACATGCGGGAAAATTCCACCCCCCACATGCTCCAGCGATTGGGCAGCACCCAAAATTTCCATTAGCAGTACAAAAGTGAAACAGGGCCCTTTGGCAAGCAGCGGTGGGGGGAACCTCGGGGTGTTGAGCCACCTAAAAGTGGAGGCAGGTGAAAGAGTCTGCCCCAACCCTTGCCAGTTTTGAAAAAAGGGAAAAACCCAAAAATGGTAAAGTGGGGCAATCCCCTTGCCCAAGGCATGACCCACTTTTGGGGGATTTGGGTTCCCGGGATGGACCCTTTGGACACTCAAAAACAACGGTCCCGCCAGCAAAAGGGGGGAGGGGGGAAAACGGCACAAAATGCGGATACGGAGCCTTTCTCTCCGTAAACCCACAAGGCCCAACAGTTTCAAAATTTCATCGGTTTTTCATTAGGCGTGGTTGGGTTTTTCCAGAGCTAGTGCAAGGGGCGCTCAGTTTCCCAAGGGTCATAAACCAAAAGGAAAAGTCAGGGCTGGGGTTTGAAGCTGTGCCGGGGGGAGCGGAGGAGGAGGAGGTATTCCGGGAAAAGGGATTTCCCGACGCCCCTCCTTTGGGAAAAAAAGGGGGTTGGGGGCGAATTTGAGGCGGAGGAGGAAGATGGGGGAAGTTTCAGTTTGCTAGTCCCCCTGGGCCCAAGAGGTTTGGGGAAAAATTAAAGGGCTCCATCTCCCCACATGGGGGTGCTTGGATGCCCCAAATTTCCCCCAACATGACCCTTGCATTAAGGCCAAAAAAATGAAAAAACCCCAGTTATTTTTTGGGTGGCCACCCTCCTGGACCCCGGGTTTACAAAAACAAAACTCGCATTTCCCTTTCCCAACCCCCCCCAAAATAGGGAGAAAAATTGCGGGAAATGGGGGACCTTGCTGATTAAATAAAATGGAGACATCTGTTGCGTTCCCTTTCACGTTCCCCAAATGCCCACGGTGGAAAAATTTAGCGCGTGACAGCAGTAGATTTGCCAAGTAGGCGTGGGGGGGGCAGCGGGCAGGGGGGGTGGCAAAAGCCTAATGGGTGACTCTGGCAATCTTTTTTTACCACCTCACCAACGCATGCTTTTGAAGGGCACACACCCCAACCCACGAGTTCAGCTTAAGATCATGGGGCAGGGAATATCTGCGTCCCCAACCCCGAGGGTTTTTGTATGTTTTCCCGGGGAACCCCAATGACTTCGGGGGTTCCAAAAGGGAAAGAATGGCCCGAGGGGCCCGGGCCAGGGCCATAGAGGGGTTGTCCTCCCCAGCAGCCAGCATCATATCTGAAGGGCCCCTTGCACGCTGGAGGATTTCCATTACAAAACAAACGCATCCGGTTTTTTCCAAAAAAAAATTTGTGGTCGTTTGACTTTCATAAAGATGAATCGGAAAAAATGGATCTCTGAGGGAGTTTTTCCCCCCAATTCCCGGGGTCACCGATTGGGTTCCCGGTCTATTAAATTTTTCCCCCTTAAAAAAGAAAGGGCCCTCTTAAAAAATTTTTTTTAAAAATGATCATTTTTTAAACTCCCAAATTTTTATTCTTTTTTCCCCAACCCTTTTCATTTTGGGGTTTTTGGGCTGTGGGGGAAAATGAAAAAGGGCACCAATGTTTCATGACAAAAACCGTATTCCTTTTAAACCCCTTTTTATTTTAAAGGGAATTTTTCCCGCATTGCCCCAATGGTTTTGGGGGAGGGGGATGAAAATTTTTTTGTAAAAAGAAATAAAATTTTTTAATTTTTTTAAAAAACCTTTTAAAACCCCCAAAACCCCCCCCCCCCCCCCCCCCCCTTTTTTTTTTTTGGGCCTTTTAAAAGTGGCATTTTCCCTCACAATTTTTAATAGAGGCTGAAAAGTCATATTTATATTTTTTTGGGGTTTATGTAGCTGTGAATTCAGCAAAAATTCTTGGCCCTTTTTGGAACAAAAATGTGGTTTTAAATTTTGGCATTTCTCCCCACTTTTTTTAAAAAGTGGCTGAGAGTCTTTTTTTATAATTTTTTGGGCCCGCTGTTTTGAAAAGCGAAAATCCCTACGGTTTCCCTTTAAAAAAAAAAATTGTTTTTTTCTAACAAAACTTTTTGGTCTTCAAAAAATTGCCCAAAGTGGCTCAAGGGTTCATGTTAAATTTTTTGGGGGCATTTTGCTTTGAAACGCCGCTATACTACAGGTTATTTTAAAAAAAATTTGTTTTTTCAAACGGGATTTGTTCTTAAACCAAATGTCCAAAGTGGTTTTAAAGGGTCATGCTTTGATTTTTTGGGGGGGCATTTTTCTTTGAAATGCGTTTTAATACGGGGTCCGGTTATAAAAAAAAAAGTTGTTTTTTAAAACAGACATTTGTTTTCCCCCTTTTGGGCCCAAGAGGGGGGTTAAAGGGTGATGGTGTGTCAGAAAACGGGAAATTAGGTGGGGAAAAATTTTAAATGGCAATTTTGGCAATAAATTTTTTTTTGCAAGATCTTTAACATAGCTATTTAATACAATTAAAAAAAAGAAAAAAAAAAAAGACATGGGCCCCCCTTTCCTTTTTTTAAAAATGTGTTTTCTAAAATTTAAACTCCAAAAAAATTGGCATGTAAAAAAATTTAGTGGAAAAAAAATTCCCTTGAATTGTACAAGGGAGGTAAGGAAAACTTGCCCCAGTGTAGGTTTTTCAGGGACATGGAGTTTGGGACCGCAGGAAAAAATTTCCCCAGGAAAATTTTCCCTGCAGCACGTTGAGTAAAAAAAGGAAAAGAATCCCAAAGGGAAAAAAGGGGCACCTGGGTGGAACAGGAGCGTTAACCACCCGTATTTCCAAGGAAACCCTAAATTTGGGGTCCACATCATACGGAAAGGGGAAAAGGGTCCCCAGGACAGGGCAGTATTGTCCATTTAAAACAAAAAAGGGGGGTTTAAAAGGGACCCCTTTTCCCGGCATTTTTTGAATCGTGGGTGGGGACGGGTTTAGGGTTTTTCTGCGGTACAGGACGATATTTTAAAATTTGTCCATTTCCCAATTAAAAGGGTGGAAAAAGGGAATCCTTTCCCCTGGACTTTTTTTTTTTTGGGGGTCAGACGGGTTTTAAATTGTTTAATTTCTGCGGTAAAAAAGGACAGTTAAAGTAAAAATGTCCAGTGAAACTAAAATGGTGGTTGAAAGACCCCTTTTTCCGGCATTTTTTAAATGGGGGGGGTCAGCAAGTTTGGGGCTCATGCTGGGGCCCAAGGACGGGTATAGTAAAAGTCCCGTGAAACTAAAATGGTGGTTAAAAGACTCCTTTTTCCGGCATTTTTTAAATGTGGGGGTCATGCAGGTTTTTGGTTCTTTGCTGTGGCCCAGGACAGGTATAGCAATGCCCGTTAAAAACAAAAGGTGGTTCAAAGGACCCCCTTTTTTTGGGGGGCATTTGGGGGAATTTGGGGGGGGCCCTTGAAAGGTTTGGGGGTCATGCGGTGGCCCAAAGGACATTCATAGTCAATTTTCCGTTCAACAAAAAATGGTGGTTCAAAGACCCCCTTTTTCCGGCATTTTTAAATCTGGGGGTCTTTGCGGGTTTTGGGGGTCATGCTTCTTTCCCAGGACAGGGATATTAAATTTTCCAGTTAAGAAAGATGAGGGTTCAAACTTACGGGCCTTCTGGCATTTTTTTTAATTTGTGGGTGTGCGGTTTAAGGGCAGGTGTGGTACATGAAAAGGGATAGGGAATGTTTTTGTGATTTTTTTTCTGTGGCTTTTATAGCCTAAGTTTTGGGTCCCTTTAAGATGTAGCACTTTTCCTTTTGGGGGAACTGTTGTGGATTTTTAATTCCACCCTTTCTAAACCCCTTTTTTGGGTTTTTAAGAATGAGGGTGTTTTTGGCCCCCAAATTAAAATTTTAAATTGGTCTTTGCTCATAATCGATGCTATTTATTAAACTTCGGTCGATGATGGTCGCTTAAACCATCGCCGTTTGTCGTTGGCCAACGCAATCACTAAAACACAAAGATTTTTAAAATTTAGTTGCTTGGGTCCCAACAAAAAAACCCCCTTACTGCTAAAAGGGTTTTTCATCCCTTTAAGGCCCTATATTTTTTTAAACTTGTACTCCAATTTCCCTTTAAAACTAGAAGGGGAATTTTTGGGGACGGGAAAAATTTGTTTTTACCTGAATGTTTTCAATTTGGAAACCCTTAGTTCACAGAAAAACCACATAAGAAACCCAAACCCCAAAATTTAGATTTAAAGATGGGGATAGGGGAAAGAAGTTTTGGACAATTTGATTTGAAAAAAAAAAGGGAAATTTTTTCAGGAAAAATTTTTTGTAAAAAAATCTCTATTTGTTTTATGCGGCAACCGGTTTTTGAACATACAAATTTTTTAGTGGTCTCTGGGTCCGTCAGGGAAAGGGTTTTTGGGGCCCTCTTGCGGGGTGCAATAAAAAAAAGGGAATTGCAAAAATTGGATCGGATCCCCAAGACGGACCTGAATTTTGGGATGCAAAAACGCAGTGGCGATCTCTAGTTTAAAGCCCGCTGCGTGTCTGTTTTTGCCTTTCAGTGATAAAAATTATTTCTTAATGGTTTAGATGCGTCTCTGAATTCAGGGACGTTTTGGGAAAAAAGTTTTTTTTCCCTTTGGGGGGTTTTGGAAAAACGCCGTTTTGAAAATACCCTAAAATATTATCCTGGGTTTGATAAAGAAAATTTTTGAAATGTTTAGAGATTTTTAAATTTTTCCCCTTTTTAAAACCCCCAAAAAAAAAAATTTTTACTCTTCATTTTTTTTCCTCCTCGGGCCCTTTTAAAAAACATAAAAGTTTTTTTTTCACCTAAATTTGACAAATTTAGGGTTTTGTTTTTCCCCGGGGAAAAAATGTACTTTTTTATTGGTGTTATTCATTTTAAAATAAATTAACTGGGAAAAAAAAGCAAAAAAAAATTTTAAAATGGGGCAAAATGTGGGAAAAAAATACTTGCGCCGTATTTGCAGGAGTTTTGTTTTTTCCGGGGGTTCAATTTTTCAAATTTAAAAAATTTTGTATTTCTTGTATTGTTCAAAGTTGAAAAACATTCGCCCAAAACCAAAAATTTTAGGGGGTTTTTTTTATGTTTTTGGTAGCGTAAAAAAATTCCAGACATTTTTTTTTATTTGACATTTTTTTTCCGCGGGGGGGCCCTTTTGTGCGACCAATAAAATTTTTTGTACTAAAACCTAAAGGGCCCGTGAGGGGCATTTTTTTGCAGGGGGGTAGCGTAGTTTTTAAATTTTAGAGTTTGGAAAAGTATGCGACTTTTTGGACCCCTTTTTTTTCCCCTTTTTTTTAGGACATGAAAAGACCCAAAAAAAAAACGAATTTTGGATTTTTGGGAAATTTTTTTTTTCCTTCGGTGTTCAGTTTTTGGGACAAATATGGTTTTAAAATTTTTAAAAGATTTGGGAAATTTTTTTTGGGGCGGGGAATTTCAAACATGTTTTAAAATTTTTTTTTATTTTATTTTTTTTTTTGTTTAAAAAGGATGTACCCGGATGTACCCATATGTCCAAAGGGGGGTTAAAAGGGGGAAAAAGGTTTTCAGATTTACTGTGAAAATTTTTGCCAAAAAAAGGTATTATTTGTTGGGGCATGCCCACCCCCTGATGGTGTTAAGATAAAAAAATTTTGGTGTAAAAATTTTGATGGGCTCGTCCAAAATTGGTGATTTAAAACACCTTTCAGGTTGGTGGAGCATAAAATTTTGATTTAATTTAAAAGCAAGTTACAATTTAATTTTAAATTTGAAAAACATGGTAAATTTTATCATTGGCTAATTTTGGTGTTTTTTGGCAGCCCATTAGTGGGACCCCATAAATCCCTTTTTGAAACTACATTTAAAGTTGCTAGGCTTTTCTGATAATTTAAAATTCCTTTCTGTATTTCCCCCTGTACTTCTTGAAGGGCCCCTTGGTTTTCGCGAGCCCGTAGATGTTCTAAGCAAAGCAGGGGAAAATATTTTTGGGTGTTTTGAAAAGGGAATGTTTTAAAAAAGCAGTTTTTAAACCCAAAAATTGGTTTAGCTTTAAAGGATGTAAAAATTTTAAAAAGATTATAATTTTTTTCCATAAAAACCATTTAACTTGGGCAATGGAAAATTTGTTGCCTTTTTGTCCCCATCACTCTAGCTGGGGGTAGAAAATCTGCTTAAATTAGCCAAAATTTTTACAATTTTTTTAGCTGGAAAAAATTTGACCTGTCTAAGCAGGTTTCTTGGCTCTTTAAAAAGGGTTAGATTTTTTGAAAATTTTTCATGAGAGGAAAAATTTTTGTGAGGATTTTCAAAAATTTTCCCTTTTTACTAAGACACACTGTTTGCTTGCTAAGAACTCCTTTTATGTAAATGTCCCCCAAATGTACTCGGCCCAAAAACTGCAGGTCATCACAAAAATTTTTTTCTTTGGCAGCGAGAATTTAGAAATGCCCCTTTCCTGTAAGAAACAGCAGGGG
>JAODAL010032547.1:0-46806 GCA_025379985.1 Phyllomedusa bahiana | reverse complement strand
GGGGGGCACAGGTGTGTGCTTCGCATACTCAAACTTCCTAAAAGTAAAGAGGAGGAGGCGCTAGCGTGTGTGTGCTCGGCATATTTTTAAACTTTCCATAGCATAAATGGAGGTGGCCCCCGGTGTGTGCGCTCGGCTATACCGGAACTTCCATAAAAATGAATGGGAGGGGACTAGCGGTGTGCGCTCAGCTATACAAAGAACTTCCCTAGAATGAATGACTAGGACGGGGGCCACTTGTTGCCCCGCTATATCAAACCCATGAAGTGAATTAGGAGGCCCCGCCGCTAACGTGTGGGTGCTGGGGCTTTTTACTCGGAACTTCCTAAAGTAAATGAGGAGACGACGCTAGTGTTGTGCGTCGGCAAATTTTCGGAACTTCCAAAAGTGAAGAGGAGGGTGGCACTAGCGTGGTGCGCTCAGCTATCCCAAAAAAACTTCCATAGAAGTGAATGGGGGGGAAAGCATTGCATGTGTGCGCTCAGCTATCTGGGGGAAATTCCCAAAAAAAGTGAATAGGAGGATGGGCTAGCGTGTGTCCTCGCTATCCCAAAACTTCCATAGAAGTGAATGGGAGGAGGCACAGCGTGTGTGCGCTTGTCTATACCAGAACTTCCCATAGAAGTGAATGAGGGGCGGTGCTAGCGGGTGCATCGCTATACTCCGAACTTCCAAGAAGGAATAAAGGGGGGCGGCGCTAGCGTGTGTGTTGCCGGCTATTTTGGGGGGGAAACTTCATAGAAGTGAATGGGGAGGAAGCGCTAGCGTGGTGGGCGCTCGGCTATCCAAACTTCCATAGAAGTAATGAGGAGGGCGGCGGGTGTGTGTGCTCGGCTAATCGAACTTCCTAAAGTGAATGAGGAGGAGGGCGCTAGGTTGTGCCTGGGCTATACCGGAAACTTCCATAGAAGTGAATGAGGAGGACGGTGAAAAGCGTGTGTCCCTCGGCTATATCGGAACTTCCATAAAGTAGTGAGGGGGGCGGCGCTGGGTGTGCCCCCGGCTATACCGGAACTTCCATAGAAGTGAATGAGGAGGACGGCGCTACTGTGTGCGCTCGGCATACCCAATTCCCAAAAATAATAGGGGGAAGGCGCTAGCGTGTGTGCGCTGGGAATACTCAAAACTTCCAAAAAATGAGAGAGGGAGGCTCTAGCGGTGTGCGTCGGCTATACTGGAACTTCCATGAAGTAAAGAGGAGGAGGGGCTCTAGCGTGGTGGCTGGGCATACTGGGAATTCCCATAAAGTGAATGAGGGGGAGTCTAGCTGTGTGCGCTCGGCTATACTGGGAAACTTCCATAAAGTGAATGGGGGAGGGGGCGCTACGTGTTGCGCTTGGCTAAAACTGGAACTTCCATGAATGATGAGGAGGGGCACTAGCGGGTGTGCGCTCGGCATACCGGAACTTCCTTAAATGAATGGGGAAAGGAGGGCGCCGTCTTTGGGATCCAACAAACGCCGCCTGGGGCCCCTCCGAGGCCAACATCCCCGGGTTTTGGGCTTTTTTCCAAGTAAAGGGGCCCCCGATAGGAGCCACCAAGGGGGAAAAAGAAGTGGAAAAAAAAATTTGCCCGGGTAAAAAAGGGGGCCGAAGCCAGGAAGCGCTGTATCGCCCAAGGCCCCGCCCGTAGGGGGCCCCCCATTGTAGCACCGGGGAAAGGGGGTGGGTTTTCCCGGGTCCATCTCAAAAGGCCTTAAACCCAAAACCTATGAAAGCCGGGGAAAAGGGTAGGCGGGGCCCCGAGGGGAAAAAACCCCCTTTCGCCAGCTTGGGGGTACAGTTTTTTTGGGCTTGGGCCCCAACGGTTCCCAAAAAACCTGGGGGTACTTGAGCCCATGACCCCCAGATGATCAAGGAAAAAACCCAGGATGCCCATCTAGGGTACACTAAGACGCGGGGTGTACAAGAGACCCCCGGAAGAAAACGTTAACGAGTTTTTGGGGAAACACCGCGGGGGAAGGGGCGTTACAGACCCAAAGGGCACACGAGAAAACTCAAAAGGGGCCCAAATTCTCGGGTATTGAACCCCGGGTTTTCCCCACTATCGCCCCCCCCCCAAAATTCTAAAAGAGGGTTTATAGGCCCCCTTCCGCAGACCCAATTTTGGAAAACCCCTTTAAGCCCCCTTGAAAGGGTCAAAAAGCCCCTGAAAATCAGTGGGGAAGGGTTTAGTTTTTTTTCCACGGTAAAACTTATTTAGACCCCTGTGTCTAAAACCCCGGAGGGAAAGGGAACCACCCTTTCCCTTCCCCTCCCACGAAGAAAAACACCGGCTCGGCCGGCTGGGGAGGAGGACTTGTGAATAAATCCTTTCTGCGGGTTTCTCCCGAAGGGTGGGGCCGACATGGCCGGGCCCCCTTCTGGAAACGACACCCGGGTAGACCCCCCCCCGGGGGGGGAACTGGTTTTTTCCTGGCAGGGGGCAAAAAGGAAAGCCCCGTAAGGCCGATTTGGGTTTGGCAGCAAATTCGCCTTTTTCCCTGGGAGAATACACCCCAAAGCCCCGGTACTCCCCCGGGCCCGGCAGGCCTGGAAACCGGCTTGAAAAAGCGGAGGCGGAGAAGTGGTAGGGAAACCGGGGCCCGTGGCACCTCCAAGCAACGGGTTTGGGCCCATTCCAGCCCCCCAACCCCAGGACCCTCAACCTGTTTTCCCAAATCCACTTAAGGGGCGTGACTTTAAAAACCCAGGGAACCCCCAAGGGGAAACCCCGGGGAAGCACGGGACAGAACGTAAAAACCCGATCTTCCCTAATGAAGCGCCCCCACCCCCGGATTTGCCCAATTTGGCCCCGGAGGGGTCACGGGAGGGTCCACTGGGAGCCTTCCCCCACTGACCAAATAAATTTAAGCAAGGCTTCCCCCCGGGAAACAACAGTAGGGCGGTACCGGGGTTACCAATTTGGGGGCAAGGGGATGAATTTTCCGGGGGGCAGGGGGGGCCCGGGGTTTCCGGGGGGAAAGGGGGGGAAACCCCGGAACCGACGACCAGCATCAGATGTCCCTCCACTGGCATCATCAAACTTGGAGGGGGGGAAAACTCCCCACCTGGGCCCCAAGCCTCCCCTTTTACGGCCCTCCTAGTGGGGAGCTTTTCCCCGGGGACGCTGGGGACGTAGCGGACGCTTTTTGCGGAAAGGGCCCGGGCTGGCGCATTTAAAAACATAGCTTCCCCGGTTTGGCGAGGGTTTTCGGGCCCTGCTCTGAAGCGGGGCCCCGGTCCCACTTGCATTTTTTTCACCTCAAGGCTTGAGGGACAGTAAAGAGGATGCTGAAAAACCGGGGCCAGAGGGAAACCGCCGCGGGGGCGTGCAGTGCCTTTCCGCCGCAGTTTCCTCCCGGGCCCTCTCTGCAAACCCTTTTATATCAATAGGGGTTCTAAAAGGATTATTTCCACTCAGGGGGAAAACGGGAGGCCCTCTTGTTTTGCCAAAGCGTCCTTTTCCCCCGGCGGGAAAAAGGCCCTTTTTGAAAGTGGCACAGAGGGCGAAAATCATTCCCACTTGAGCTCCAAAGGGCCAGAAAAACAGAACTTACCACAAAGTCCCCCACAGAGGACCCCCCCCCTTTGGACGAAGGCCCAAGAGGGGGGCCCCCAAAGAAAGGGGAAAGCACACCGGGCCCTCAAAACCCCGGGCGGGAATTTCCCTTTGGAGGAAGATCTGTAGATCCCATCACAGGGTCGTTCCTGTCCCAGGGGGAATTTCCCCCAAAAGCCGGGGCCCTTTCCCCGGATAGTAGGCTCACCCACGAAGGCCACCTTAGACCTCTCCGAAGGAAACTGTTTCCCGCCATCATTTTCATTTTGCATCGAGCACTGGGGTAATGAAACCCCGCAATGTTTGGGGAAACCCCGGGCAAAGTTTGATGGGAAAGGGGAGCCGAAGTTTGGGGGCCCCACGGTACCTTTTGGAAGGGCTGCCCGAGAGGGAAAGTCACCGGACAGGGCCCGCAGGAAGAGACTTTTGCTGGGAGGAGGACCCGACGCATCATGGCGGAGAGCGGGCCCCAACTGCTTGCCTGTTTGCGATTTCCGCGACTTCGGGAAAACCATCGTCGAAGATCCCCGCTTTTGTTTTGGTAGGGGCCCTTGGTGGGATCCAGGGGCCTTGGATCTAACTGTAAGGGAGGGGTAGGGGAAACCGGGCCTCCCCACCGCAAGCGATGGTAATAACCCACCCCCGGGGAAGGGAAAATTTCAAAAAGGGCCCCCCGGTTTTTTTCACCAGACCCCCCCCGCAAAGCGGGAGGGACTTGTGGGGGCGTAGGCAAACCCAGGCCCAAACCCCCCTGCCCAAACTGGTTTTGCAATGGGGGGCCGGGGTTTGCAGCTTTGGTACAGAATCGTATTCCAAAAAACCCTGTGGGCGGGGGCAGGCAAAAGGTCAGGGCAGGGGGTAAAAATGGGTTTTCGTGGCCCTGGACAGGCAAAAAGGTCGGGGGGAAAGGGGGCAATGGTTCGGGCCCTTGGACAGGCAAAGGTGGAAAGGGCGGGCCCGGCAAAAGGTTCGGATTCGGGAAACGTAGCGAGAGGTCTGGTACAGGGTAAAGCGGAATACATTTTAAAGGGGGAATCTTTCCTCTAAGGCTCGGAGAACGAGATCCGAAGGGAATGAAACGGGGGGGTAAAACATTTAAAAAGGGGAACAGCGCCCGTAATTAACCAATTACCGCGCACGCCCCTTTAAAATTTCACAAGGACAGCGCACGCTTCCCCGGCCGGCGGGGGAACCCTTAGGGGGAACGGGGGTGCACCGCTCCGGGCCCGACCGTGGCGCAACCCGTTACATAGACAAGCGCACACACGCTAGTGCCATCCTCCTCATTCACTTCTATGGAAGTTCCAAGTATAGCTGAGCGCACACATGCTAATGCTGCCCTCATTCACTTCTAAAGTTCCGATATAGCCTGCGCACACACCTAGCGCCGTCCTCCTCTTTCACTTCTATGGATTCGATAAAGTTCGGAAGGTTCCAGTAAAGCTAAAAACACACACGCTAGCACTTCCTCCTCACCACTCAAAGGAATTTCGAGTATAGCCGAGCGCCCACTTACCCCGAAACTCCAAAATTCACTTCTATGCAAGTTCCGAGTATAGCCCCCCCCCACACACCTAGCGCCGCCTCCCTTTTCACTTCTAAGGAAGTTCGATAAGCCAGAACACACCTACACCGCCTCCTCATCACTTCTATGGAAGTTTCCGAGTAAGCCAAGCGCACACCCTAATGCCTCCTCCTCTTCACTCTAGGGAAGGGGCCGAGTTTTCCAAAGGCCACACACCTAGCGCCGCCCCCACTCCCTTTTTATGGAATTTCCGAGTATAGCTACGCCCCACACCTAGTGCCGTCCTCCCATTCCTTCTAGGGAAAGGGTTCTGATATAATTCAAAGTTCTGACACACATGCTCCCCACCTTTCTCATTCCCCTTCTAAAGCCTACCCGCCGCCTCCTCATTCACTTCTAGGGAAAGTTCCCAGAAAAGCTGAGAACACCACTTTTACCCGTCCTCCTAATCACTTCTATCAAGTCCAGTATAGCCGACCACAACACGCTAGCGCCGTCCTCCCTTTCACTTCTATGCAATTCCCGAGTATACCAAGCGCACAAAAACCTAGCGCCGCCTCCTCATTCATTTCAAAGGAAGTTCTGATATACCGAGAACACAACGCTACACCGCCTCCCATTCACTTCTAGGGAAGTTCCGAGTATACCAAGCGCCACACCTAATGCCGCCTCCTCATTTCACTTCATGGAAGTCCGAGTATACCAAGCGCAACACGCTCCCCGCCGTCCTCCTAAATTCACTTCTATGGAAGTTACAGTATGCCGAGAACAAAACCCCTACGCCGTCCTCCTCACCATTCTAGGAAAGTAACAAGTATATGAGGCACACCCTACGCCGTCCTCCTCATTTCATCATGGAAGTTACGGTAAACCGAAACCACACGCTAGGCCGTCCTCCTCATCACTTCTAGGGAAGTTATGAGTAACTATGCACACCCTAGCCCCCCCCTAAAATCATTTCATGAAGTTTACATATACCGAAACACACACGCAGCGCCGTCCTCCTCACTCATTCTATGGAATTAAGAGTATAGCCAGGCCAAAACGCTAGGGCACCACCCTCCTCATTCATTTCTAGGAATTAACAAAATGCCAGAACCACACGCAAGCCCCGCCATCCCATCACTTCAAGGAATTTACGATATAGCCGGAAAAACACACGCTAGCACCCCCCTTTTTCCTTCTATGGAAGTTCGGGAATAGCCAGAACACACACCGCCCTTTCCCCTCCTCCTCACTTCTATGGAAGTTACAGTATAGCCGAGCGCACAACGCACACCGCCTCCTCATTCACTCATGGAATCTGAGTAAGCCGACGCACACACGCTAGCGCCTCCTCCTACTTCAGGGAAGTTACAGTATACCAGCGCACACACGCAGCACCACCCTCCCATTCACTTTTTATGGGGAAATTAGAGAAAGCCGAGAAAACACACCCTAGCCCGCATCCCATTACTTTTATGGAATTACAGTATAGCCGAAACCACACACCTCCCGTCCTCCTCACTCACTTTTATGGAATTTTCAGGGTTTCCAGCGCACACACCAGCCAAACCACCCCCTCATTTACTTCTATGAAGACAGATAGCCGAAACACAAACCACGCCGCCATCCCTTCACTTCAGGAAGTTATAGTAAGCGAGAAAAACACACTTTTTTTTAGCGCCGCCATCCTCATTCATTCATGGAAGTTACGATATAGCCAGAAAACCCCACGTTAGCGCCGTCTCCTCTTTTACTTCTTGGAAGTTACGAGTATAAGCCGAGAACACACCCTAGCGCCGCCTCCCACCACTTCATGGATTACGAGTATGCTGAGTGCACACACGCTAGCGCCACCCTCCTCTTCACTTCTAAGGAAGTTACAATATACCGAGAACACACACCTAGCGCCGTCCCCTCACCATTCATGGAAGTTTTTCAGACAGCCGAGCGCACACACGCTACACCACCCTCCTCATTTCCTTTTTATGAAGTTACGAGTATAGCCGAGAACACACACGCTACGCCGCCATCCCATTCCTTTTATGGGAATTACAGTAACCGAGAACACACACCAGCACCGCCACCTCATTCACTTTTTTGGAATTCTGAGTTAGCCGAGAACCACACCTAGCGCGCCCCTCCTCACTCATAAGTTACGATATAGCCGAGTGCACACACACTAGCACCGTCCTCCTCATTCACTTCTATGGAAGTTCTAGTAAGCGACGCCACACAAACCCAGCGCCGCCCCCACTCACTTCTATGGAAGAAAAGAGTATAGCCGAGCGCACACACCTACACCACCCTCCCCCTTTATTCTATGGAAGTTACGAGTATAGCCAAACCACACGCTACGCCGCCACCCATTCACTCTAGGAAGTTACGGGAACCAGAACAACAAACCCCAGCGCCCCTCCTCACCACTTCTAAGGAAGTTTTTCGAGTATACCAGCCACACACGCACACCACCCTCCTCTTCACTTCATGGGAAATTACGATAACCGAGAACACACACGTACGCCGCCATCCTCATTCACTTCTATGGAAGTTACAGTAAACCGAAACAAACCCCCTTACCCGCCATCCTCTTTTACTTCTATGGGAATTACGAGTATAGCCCAAACACACCCTGCCGCCGTCCCCCTCACCACTTCTATGGAAATTACGAGTATACCGAGAACACACACCTAGCCCGTCCCCTCATTCACAAACTGGGCCAATCACAGCGAGCAATATTTGGCCAGCGAAAGGGATTTCCCGAAACGCACTACCCCCTTTAACAGAGGCAGAAATTTCACCTATGTTTTTGTAGGGCCGGTTCCCCTTTATGCCCAGGGGCAAACCTGCGTCACTCCTCCCAACGGGCCCCTGCCCGGGATCCCACAAATAATGAAAAATTTTCTTTTCTCTTTTTTTTCACACAGTTTTTAAAACCGGGGTTTGGAAAATCCCGCTCAAGTTTTACACATTGAACAAAGGGCCACTGACCCCCCCAAGCCCCTTTTCCCGTCAAAACAAAAAAGGCTTAAAAAGGGGAACCCCGGGGCCCACAGAATTTCTCTTTAAAGGGTCTGTTGTTTAAAATTTAAACCCTTAACACTAAAGGGCCTTTTTTCCCCATAAAACCAATCAGACCCCCATAGCAACCAATCAGACCCCATGCAACTAATCGAGCCCATAGAAAAACCAATCAAAACAAATAGAAACCCAATCAGAGCCCATACAACCAATAAAGGGGCCCATAGAAAACCAATAAATTTTTTCATAGTGACTAATCAAACCCTACAGCAAACCAAATCAGATCTCTTAAAACCCAAAATCAGGCCCTTTAGAAACCCAAAATCAGAGCCCTTTGAAAACCAAAATCAGAACCATAGAAACCCAAATCAAGACCATAGAAACCCAAATCAGAGCGCAGTTTTCATTTCTTTTTTTTTTAAATTCGAGAAATTTTTTTTTTGGAACAGAAATTAAATTGACATAATCTCACAGCAAGCAACATTCGATCACATTTTTAACAAAAAAAAGAACGCATTGGCAAAAGGAAAAAAGAGAAGGATCTAAAACACTGAAAAACTAATTTTCATAACATGCCCGTCACATTCCTGATAATTCCCAAAGAGAAAATGCAGAAAATGAAGGGTATACTACAAACAAGTAGCATTAAGTCAAAAGGGGCCGCTGTGAGCACCCAAAACCCCAAAAGGGAAAATAAAAAAAAAGAAAAGTAAATAAAAAAAAAAAAGAAAAAAACCCCCCCCCCGACAAAACAAGAAGACAAAACACCCATAAAAACAATGGGAAAACTCACAAGACGACTTTAAAAGGACACACATAAAAGAACAAAAAGGGGGAGGGGGGGGGAGGATGGGAAAAAGGGAAAACATTTTAGTACCAGGGAAGCCCAATGTAGAGAGAGAGAAACCTCCAAACTCCCTAAAAGCCCACCCAAAGACGAACCCGGTGATTGAAAGTTTAAAGGGGGGTTTTTTTTTTTTTTTGAAAAGGGACCACAAACCCAAGGTCCAAGTGAATTTATTTTTTTTGCTCGGGAAATTTTGGGGCTACCAATTCTTCCATTCTCTGAACCGCACAAATCTCTGAAAACCCAAATTTCCTCCAAAGTTGGGGTACGGGAGACTTCCATTTCCGTTGAAAAAAATTTTTGGCAGCCTTTAATAGATGCTTCAAAAGGGATTTTCTTAAACCCTGCTGAAAAGGGGAACATAAAAATTAACAAGGCCTCGGGTGAGTCGGGAACCCAGAATCCCCGGGTTGCTGCCTCAATCACCCCCAAAGCACAGAAGTCCAAAACCCCCTGGTGGGGGGAAAACCCCCCCAAAACCGGGACAGGGGTTCCCTCTTTTTTTCCACACCTCCACCCAAACAGCAGAGGTTGCGGGGAACATTTTTTTGCAAACTGCGGGAACTCTGTACCACGTGACAAATTTTTAATAACAGGTCCTCCGGGTGTTTTTAAGGCAAACCATCGCTTGAGGGGTTGAGCTGGAAACAGCGCCCCCACGAGCAATAAAAAAAAAGAGACCCAATTCATTTTCCCCCATCGCGAAAAAAGGGGGGGAAGAGACCTACAGCGATCAGAGAGAAAACAACTTGTACATAAATAAACAAGAGTTTTCTAACTTGTCGCAACACCCCCCCCGCATCCTCAAAAGCGAAAAAGGGGCCTGGTCGGGGTTAAAAGTAGATTTGTTTCCCTAAGATTTAATTGAAAAGTTGCAAATAATGGGAAAGGGGGCCCCCAACCCCCAACCCCCCACCCCCCAAGAATGTCCCGCAGTGATTTTCAAATTTTCCCCCCTGAAGACACCTGACAAAAGGGGTAACGGAGCCCCTTTTAGCCACCCAGGGAAATTTTTTGGCGAAAGGCCGGGGAAATCCGGGTTTTTTTTTGTGAGTGGGCACAGGGGGCCCCACGTCAAAAAAGATTTTTAAAAGGAAAAAAAATTTTTCCCATGTGAGTGCAGGACAGACATGTGTGTCTTTCCACAGAAGGAGGGAAAAGGCACCATCTTGGAGAGCAGGATCCAGGTCCGGGGAGAACCGCCACCCCAGGGAGCAAAAAATCCCACCCAAAATTTAACCCCTAATTTTAACTCTATCTGAGACCATGTCCCAAAAGGGGTGCGGAGGCCCAGGCCAAATAAAACAGCCTGGGAATCTGGGAAACCTGGCCTCCTCATTTTTGGTTAATGAGCTCCCCGTAAAGGGAAAACCGACCGGGCCGGGGACCCGACGAATGAGGTGAAAAATCGGCGAACCCTCTTCCAAAAAAATAGGGAAATGAAAAGGGTTTTTGGAAAAAGGGATAAAAATTTCGGAAAAGGTTTATTTTTAGCAAAAATTTTTTTCTTCCAAACCCATAAGTCCTTCACTTCCAATTATCTAAGTCTTTTTTTATTTTTGTTTGTAGGGGAGGAAAATTTTTGGGGGAAAAACTTCGAAAGATCCCAAGATGCCACCCCCAAATATAAATGCCCAGTTTTTTTGGGCCCCTCAAAAGGGAAAAATTTTATCGCAACGGGGGTAATCTTGTGGGGGAATGCCGACGCTAAAACCCCTTCCAAAATTTTTAGAAATTTAAACTTAAAATTTTGACCATTTCCCAAAAACCCCTGAAGACGGCCCTAAGGGGCCCGGGGAAAATATGCGGGGTTTTAAAAAAAAGTAGAAAAAACCCTCCCAAAAGGCAGAAACCCTTATATTCGCGTGACCCCACCCCAATCCCTTTAAATTTAATTAGAAACCCTTTTGGCCGCCATCAACTCTCCATTTTCAAAAAATAGAGTAAAGGGGGTTTAAAAGGGGAACCCTGCCTTTCCCCCTTCAAAAAAAGGAAGGGGTCAGATAAGGCCCCCATTAAACCTTGAAACCTGCAGAGGGGGGGCAATATAAGGGCCCCCAATCCGGACAGGAAAGCCGGGGCCCCCCCAAAACAAGTCAAAGTCTGCAGAGAAGGCATTAAAAAAACGGGCGAATTTCCCTTTTCGCATCCCAAAAGAACAGGACCAAAAAGGAAACTTCCCAGAACGCCATAGTGAAAAATTCTAGCGTTTTTAGCGTATTAAACAAAGCGCCCTCTCTGCCCGGGATAAACCCACCTGATTTTGGTGGGCCCAAAAAGGCCAGAAGGGGGGTTTAAATTTTATTCCCCGATCACTTTTTCCCTAGATTTTTAATCTACATTGAGTTTAAAAAATGGGCGGTAACTACCGCATGACCCAGGATCCTTTCCCCAGGGGCTTTCATTTCTTTACGCTCAAAAAAAATTAAAAACTTCACTCTGATTGGTTTTCCCATGAGCCGAAAGGGTTTTTTTTTGAGCTCTTAATTTGGGTTTCTATTGGGGGCCCCAGATTTTTTGCAAAGGGCTCTGATTGGTTGCTAAAGAGCTCTGATTGGGTTTTTTTTGGGGTCTGATTTGGGTTTTTTATTGGGGTCTGATTTTGGTTTTCTATGGGCCAGATTTTTTTGCTATGAGATCTGATTGGTCGCTGTTGGATCTGATTAGTCGCTATGGGCTCTGATTGGTCGCTATGGGCTCTGATTGGTTGCTATGGGCTGTGATTGGTTGCTTTGAACTCTGATTGGTTGCTATGGGCTGTGATTGATTACTATGGGCTCTGATGGGTTGCTATGACCTCTGATTGGTTGCTATGGGCTGTGACTGGTTGCTATGGGCAACAAAGACCTGGACTGGGATTGAAATAAATGAGGATTTAAGTTTTTTTTCTCTTTCTATAGTTAAGGCCTTATGACCGGCGGCGGTTTTTTTTTTTCACGCTTTTTTGGGCGCGCAATTCGGCTCGTATTGCGCGTTATATGCGGCGAAATTTGCACCGCAATTACGGCAATCCACAACTCTCATAGAGAGCTAAGGATTACGCCTCCTCTCCTCGCTAGTACAATACGATTGTATTGGAGATAAGTGACTTCAATTATTCGCAGCGATTACGCGCCGCGAGTAATGCATGTCTATGGGGCTGGCGCCCGGCCGGCCACCCCGTGCCTCGGGAGTACGCCCTGATTAGCGCGACTCCCCAAACACCCGGCGTATTGTAGCATGTACAGTACACGCTGCAATTACGCCGTGTGAACGTAGCCTAAGAGTATGTCCACACGGTGTATTTGTGAAGCGTAAATTTGCATGCCGCAAAAACGCGCTTGCAGTGACGCATGCTCGCACCGTACTTCAACGCAAATACGACATGTACTGCTCGAGGCAGATATCTACCTCCTATACTTCGCGTATATGCCTGAAAGAATTGACAGGTCAATTCTTTTAAGGTGCGCCGAAAGTTAGGACGGTAAAATCCGCGTCGTCTGAATGATGGCGCGTATTTTACATTGCAATTCATTAGAAGTGTTTAACCCCTTAACGACCGCCGACTTTTGCAGTCGCTGCAGACATCGGAGTCTGCGGCTCCCGGCACCGCAGCAGCGCCGAGAACAGGGTTGTACTACACAGCCCTGATCCCAGCGCAGGTCCTGCAAGCGCCGGGAAGAGAGGGAAACCTCCGCTCCTCGCCGCTTAACCCTGTGTTTGCCGCAGTTTGTGACTGCAGCACAATCAAAGGACTTTCCCCTGCTCTGTCGGGTGACCGGGACACCCGGTGACCCTACAGAGCCCTGGGAACGGCTGCACAGTCAGCCCTGGGGACCTAGAGTAGCCCCAGGGCTGTCTGTGTAACAAGCCAGTGATCAGGGCAGACTGTGTGCTGTCCTGATCACTGCCTGTGTCAGACTGACACAGATTATAATGTATTAGCATATATGAATATGCTTATATATTACCAAGTGTAAAAAAAATTAAAACAGTTCTCCCTTCATGGGATTAAACAAAAAAAAAAAAAAAGTGTAGAAAAAATAAAATAAAAATAAATATTTAATAAAAAATAAACTTATCAACTTATTGTAGTTTTTATTGGTTATATCTTGGGGCACATGCCACCTTGTGGATTATTCTTTATTCCAATTTTTGGGGAGTCAAAATGACCAAATAAATGAAATTTTGCTATCATTTTGTTTCTGTTATATTTTAATAGATTTTTTCGCATGTGGTGACACCAATGATGTTTCCATTTTTTTTCAAACTTTTTAGATTTTTTAAAAACTTTTCTTTTCTTGTACTTTTAGGTAGTCCTCCTATGGTACTTGACCACTAAAGGTGGATCGCTTGTATACTGTTCTGCAATAGTAGTATATTACACAACAGGTGGGCCACACTGCACCCCAGGAGTTGGCCTACATCACCTGGACCTCAGAGTCATGCCGCACTGATGGGGGAAGTGGGAGAGGGGTCTGTGCATTATTTGGAAAGCCAGCATAGATTGTACATAATACAGAGTAACCGTCCTCACTTGTCACCTTCCTTTTCCTCTTCATTGTGTCCTGCACCTGAAAGAGGAAAATCAAAAAGAGGTAAATTATTATTTCGTCCATTGCTGGCTGATCATACAGTATAAGGGGGCGAGGATGGAGAAGGAGCTGGGAGCGGACATTGATGTAGATAGTGGTCTATAGAGGGATGTGGTCATGTGACCTGGTAACATACAGCACCAGATCTATAGGGGGATACAGTCATGTGACCTGGTAACATACAGCACCAGATCTATAGGGGGATACAGTCATGTGACCCTGTAACATACAGCACCGGATGTATAGGGGGATACAGTCATGTGACCTGGTAACATACAGCACCGGATCTATAGGGGGATACAGTCATGTGACCCTGTAACATACAGCACCAGATCTATAGGGGATACAGTCATGTGACCCTGTAACATACACCACCATAACAATAGGGGGATACAGTCATGTGACCTGGTAACATACAGCACCAGATGTATAGGGGGATACAGTCATGTGACCCTGTAACATACAGCACCGGATCTATAGGGGGATACAGTCATGTGACCTTGTAACATACAGCACCAAATGTATAGGGGGATACAGTCATGTGACCCTGCAACATACAGCACCAGATCTATAGGGGGATACAGTCATGTGAAACTATAACATACAGCACCAGATCTATAGGGGGATACAGTCTTGTGATCTGGTAACATACAGCACCAGATCTATAGGGGGATACAGTCATGTGACCCTGTAACATACAGCACCAGATCTAAAGGGGGATACAGTCATGTGACCTTGTAACATACAGCACCAGATCTATAGGGAGATACAGTCATGTGACCCTGTAACATACAGAGCCAGATCTATAGGGGGATACGGTCATGTGACCCTGTAACATACCGCACCAGATCTATAGGGGGATACAGTCATGTGACCTTGTAACATACCGCACCAGATCTATAGGGGGATACAGTCATGTGACCCTGTAACATACAGCACCAGATCTATAGGGGGATACAGTCATGTGACCCTGTAACATACAGTCCCAGATCTAAAGGGGGATACAGTCATGTGACCTTGTAACATACAGCACCAGATCTATAGAGGGATGTGGTCATGTGACCCTGTAACATACAGCACCAGATCTATAGGGGGATACAGTCATGTGACCCTGTAACATACAGCACCAGATCTATAGGGGGATACAGTCATGTGACCCTGTAACATACAGCAACAGATCTATAGTGGGATACAGTCATGTGACCCTGTAACATACAGCACCAGATGTATAGGGGGATACATTCATGTGACCTGGTAACATACAGCACCAGATCTATAGGGGGATACGGTCATGTGACCTTGTAACATACAGCACCAGATCTATAGGGGGATACAGTCATGTGACCATGTAACATACTGCACCAGATCTATAGAGGGATACAGTCATGTGACCCTGTAACATACCGCACCAGATCTATAGAGGGATATAGTCATGTGACCCTGTAACATACAGCACCAGATCTATAGGGGGATACAGTCATGTGACCTTGTAACATACAGCACCAGATCTATAGGGGGATACAGTCATGTAACATACAGCACCAGATCTATAGGGAGATACAGTCATGTAACATACAGCACCAGATCTATAGGGAGATACAGTCATGTAACATACAGCACCAGATCTATAGGGGGATACGCAATTACCGCGGCGCAAGAGTAGCGCTGGTGCGCTACTCTTGCGCCGCCGGACCGCTCCTACGGGCGGGTGAGCGGCCGCAGCCGCGCTCACCCGCCCGCGGTCTCACTGTGCGGGGAGGAGGCAGGAGGGATCGCTCCCTCCTCCCTCCTCCCCCTGTATGTACGGCGCCGGTGTGTGCGCCGTACATACAGTTCAGCGGCGCAGGGGGAAGTGACGCGCGGCTGCAGGGGAGTGACGCGCGGCTGCTCTCACTTCCCCCTGCGCCGCTGAGGAGATCGGGCAGGAGCTGGCCGCGCTGCAGGAGCCTGGTGAGGTGAGTGGATTTTATTATTTTATTTTTATTAGCTGTAGGGGGCTCTACCTGGCTAACAGAGAGGGCAACTACCTGGCAACACTGGGGGCATCACCTGGCAACAATGGGGGCACTACCTGGCAACAAAGGGGGCACTACCTGGCTAACAGATGGGGGCACTACCTGGCTAACAGAGGGGGCACTACCTGGCAACAGAGGGGGCACTACCTGGCTACAATGGGGGGGGTCTACCTGGCAACAATGGGGGCACTACCTGGCAACAAAGGGGGCACTACCTGGCTAACAGATGGGGGCACTACCTGGCTAACAGAGGGGGCACTACCTGGCAACAGAGGGGGCACTACCTGGCAACAGAGGGGCACTACCTGGCAACAATGGGGACACTACCTGGCAACAATGGGGGCACTACCTGGCAACAATGGGGGCACTACCTGGCTAACAGATGGGGGCACTACCTGGCTAACAGATGGGGGCACTACCTGGCAAACAATGGGGGCACTACCTGGCAAACAATGGGGGCACTACCTGGCAAACAATGGGGGCACTACCGGCAACAATGGGGGCACTACCTGGCAACCAATGGGGCACTACCTGGCTAACAGATGGGGCACTACCTGGCTAACAATGGGGGCACTACTTGGCTAACGATGGGGGCACTACTTGGATAACGATGGGGGCACTACTTGGCTAACAGATGGGGCACTACCTGGCTAACAGATGGGGGCACTACCTGGCTAACAGATGGGGGCACTACCTGGCTAACAGATGAGGCACTACCTGGCTAAAAGATGGGGGCACTACCTGGCTAAAAGATGGGGGCACTACCTGGCTAAAAGATGGGGGCACTACCTGGCAACAATGGGGGCACTACCTGGCAACCAATGGGGGCACTACCTGGCAAACAATGGGGGCACAAACCTGGCAACAATGGGGGCACTACCTGGCTAACAGATGGGGCACTACCTGGCTAACAATGGGGGCACCTACCTGGCTAACAAAGGGGGGCACCTACCTGGCTAAAAAAGGGGGGCATCTACCTGGCTACAAATTTGGATAAACCTGGCTACAGAGGGGGCATCTACTTGGCTACAAGGGGGCATCTACCAGCCTGTAAGGGGCACTACCTGGTTATGGGGGGCTACTACCTGGCTATAAGGGCATCTACCTGGCTTTCTTCCAAAGCCGTTATGCAGTTAGGTGGAGTGGGTGTGGCTTTTTGAAGGGGCGTGGCATACCAACAAGATGGGCGTGTCCATGCAAATTTTTGCCGCTACGCGCGCCGCCCACTAGGGTCTCATGCTTTTTCACTTTCAAAAGTTGGCAACTATGGGATACGGTCATGTGACCCTGTAACATACAGCACCAGATCTATAGGGGGATACAGTCATGTGACCCTGTAACATACAGCACCAGATCTATAGGGGGATGTGGTCATGTGTCATGGTAAAAGTGACAAAAAATTGCTGCAGACAATGGGGTTTAGTTTAGTTTCAGCGCCGCAACTGTGCTAGGAACAGAGCTGTAATTAACAGCTCCGTTCCTAAAGCAGTCTCTGTGAACACTGGGAGGTGGAGGAAACCTCCGATCCCCGCCGCTTAACCCCTTGATTACCGCGGTCCGTGACCACAGCATAATCCAAGGGTTTCCCCTGCTCCATCGGGTGATCGGCGCTCCCAGCTCACTATAAGGATATGTTCACACGGTGTAATTGCGGCGCGCATTTCTCCACGCATTTGTACTTTATACGCAGCGACACGCGCGCTGCAATTACAGTAATCCATAGCTCTCCTAGAGAATTATGGATTACGCCTCGTCCCCCCGCGCATACAATACGATCGTATTGTACGCGAAGGGAGATAACTGACATGTCACCGAGTCTCAGCGCCTATACGCCGCGAGTAATGCATGTCTATGGGGCCAGCGGGCTGCCGCCCCCCCCACTCGGGAGTACGCGCTGAACACACGGTATATTGTGGTGCGTATTGTACACGCCGCAATACATCGTGTGGACATAGCCTAAGGCTGCGTCTAAACGGCATGGTATTCTTGTTGGATTCAGTATCTAGAATCCGCTGAAAATCCGACGGTGCCCTGTGCTGCAATAAAAAAAATCCGTGCTGTAGTCTACACATCATGGATTTTTCCGATCAGTTTTGAAATCCGCCGCGTTCCGGTCGTGTATTCTGCAGGATTGCCGTCGGATTCCCCGTACACCTCAATGTAGGGGGCGGGCGGCAATTCTGTAAACCAACCATGTATTTTAGCACAAATCTGCAGCAAAAATTGCGGTCTAGCAATGCTTAAATGCTGTCGGATTTTGGACATTTTAACGTTGCTGCGTATGCATGCGCGCCCATCGGGCGGGGCTGGTTTTGCTTTATGGGTCCATGAAGGTTTCGGCGCAGAACGTCGAGTCGCTCATTCTCCATTCTGTTCTCTGGAAGTTCCGAGTACAACCAAGCATTCCACTCACAACTGCCATAGAACAGAATGGAGAATCCTGTCCAAAAGCTTTTGGGGGCCCAATCGCAGCTAGGTAAGGGTCCGCACGATCAGACATATCCTATTGTTATCAATGTCTGACAGGGTGAGACCCTAAAGAAGTGCCAAGGACTATCTGAATAGTGAGCCTGCAGTCAGAGCACACTGTGTGCTGCCCTGACAGCAGCCTGTGTCATAGTGACACATAGGGCCTCCTGTATGAAAACTGTCTAGGTCTAAGAATTTCTTTGTTGTCCATAGCAGCCAATCAGGCTACCCTTTTATTTTTCCAGAGCACTAAATGAAATGGGAGCTCTGACTGGTTGCTAGGAGCTCTGGTTGCTATGAACTCTGATTGGTTGCTAAGAGCTCTGGTTACTATGAGCGCTGATTGGTTGCCATGAGCGCCGATTGGTTGCTATGAGCTCTGATTGGTCGCTAGGATTTCTGATTGGTTGCTATGGGCTCTGATTGGTTGCTATGTGCTCTGATTAGTTGCTATGAACTCTGATTGGTTGCTAAGAGCTCTGGTTACTATGTGCGCTGATTGGTTGCTATGAGCTCTGATTGGTTGCTATGAGCTCTGATTGGTCGCTAGGATTTGATTGGTTGCTATGGGCTCTGATTGGTTGTTATGGGCTCTGATTGGTTGCTATGGGCTCTGATTGGTTGCTATGGGCTCTGATTGGTTGTTATGGGCTCTGATTAGTCGCTATGGGCTCTGATTGGTTGCTATGAACTCTGATTGGTTGCTAAGAGCTCTGGTTACTATGTGCGCTGATTGGTTGCTATGAGCTCTGATTGGTTGCTATGAGCTCTGATTGGTCGCTAGGATTTGATTGGTTGCTATGGGCTCTGATTGGTTGTTATGGGCTCTGATTGGTTGCTATGGGCTCTGATTGGTTGCTAGGGTTTGATTGGTTGCTATGGGCTCTGATTGGTTGTTTTGGGCTCTGATTGGTTGCTATGAGCTCTGGTTGGTTGCTTTGGGCTCTGGTTGCTATGGGCTCTGATTGGTCGCTATGGGCTCTGATTAGTTACTATGGGCTCTGATTGGTTGCTATGGGCTCTGATTGGTCGGTATAGGCAACAAAGAAAGTCTTAGACCTACACAGTTTTCATACATGAATATGCTAATACATTACTAAGTGTGAAAAATGTTGTCAAATAGTTATCCCTTCATGGGATAACAAAAAAAAATGTAATAAAAAAAGCTATTGAAACAAAAAAGTACACATTTTAGGTACGCACGTAATAGCCTGTAGAATTAATCTAACAATGAATGGTGTAAAAAAAATAACTAAAAAAAGACAGAACAAAAAAAAAAATCTGCAGTCATTTATATGTAAACTCAAACTATGTCCCCAAAAACTAATTCTCCCATATAAAACAAGGCCTCATACAGCCGCCTCATTGAAAAACATCAAAAAACGTTTCGACCGTTGAAACACAGAAAAAAACTAAAAATTGTAGCCCGATCATTGGGGCTTAAAGGGGTTGTCTCGTTCCAGCATTTGGCAGCCTTTTGTGCTGGTTGCCAAGCAGAGCTTGTGAAATAGAGGGGTGTGTTTCTCTTCAGTCTATGCAGACAGCGACCCACAGTGTGTGAGCCGGGGGAATGGAGAGGGTCTCAGCTGTCATTGGAATCAGTGGAAGTAAAACGTGTAACTCCATAGTGTATATCTACATTGCTCGCTCTCTCTACATACTTTGTAACTAGAATAGGCATTAAACATTCAGACTCTGTGTTTACATGGGACTGCACATCCGTGTCGCAAGTGGATACGCGGACCTTGCATCTGTCTCACAATTTTTTTGTGTGGGACTGCACAGTACAGCTGTGTTCTCTCTGTATGTAATTTGCATGGGACTGCTGTTTTCTCTTTTACGTGGGACTGCACATGAGACTTACGTGGGTCTGCCAATGTAAGATTGCACATCTTAAATGGGACTGCTGTGTTCTGTTTTACATGGGACTGCGCATATTTACGTGGGTCTGTCGATGTAAGGCTGCACATTTTACATGGAACTGATGTGTTCTCTCTGTTTTATGTGGGACCGCACATGAGATTTATGTGGGTCTGCCGATGTAAGATTGCGCATCGTACATGGGACTGCTGTGTTCTCTCTTTCTGTTTTATGTGGGATCGCACGAGATTTATGTGGATCTGCTGATGTACGACTGCACATCTTCCATGGGACTGTTGTGTTCTGTTTTACGTGGGACCGCACATGAGACTCATGTGGGTCTGCCGATGTTGGGGCTGCACATCTTACATGGGACTGCTGTGTTTTGTGTGGGACTGCACGGTATTTACATGGGTCTGCAAATGTAAGTCTCTCTCTCGTGCACGCTGCTGCTTGTACATGCGCTCCTGTCTGCGACCTCATCCCCCTGTGCGTTCCCGTCTGCAACCTGGGCAGGACACAACTCAGCCAACAGCCATTAACACATTAGCGGGGCGTAACCCGACCTGGGCTCAAACACTGTTACTAAGCACAATTAAAGCAGCTCCTTCCCTTTAAAGGGTTTCTCATACTTTATTATTCGCCTCAGCCCTTTTTTTGGGTTTCACTTTGATTCGGGGGCGTTTACTGGCTTCCACTAGGCTGCATAGAACCAGGTCTTAGCTATAGCAACCAGTGTGCGCCTATATGAAGACCAAACGGGTTGTAGCTATACGCCGTGCGGCACCCCTATAGAAAGATAAACAGGCTGTAGTATCCCGACCATTGCTGGCACCCTATCAGGAGAGATCAACGGGTCTGTAGCTATAGCGACTGGGGAGCTGATTCAGCCCTATGGGGGGATACTAGGAATAGGGGGCCCTGTTAATGGACCATATTGAAAAAGTGACTTGTTTTTGCAAGATCTTTAACATAAAAGCAGCAATCCTTGTAGTGAGACAACCCCTTTAAACTACAGCACGTTGCTAATGGTAACCAAGGACGGACAAGCTTAGATTTTGGTCCCCTCATTTTAAACTATGGTCTTCGTATTGAGACAACCCCTTTAAACCCCATTTAAGAGGAGGAACCTGATCCGCAGCTGATAATGCTGCAAAATGTCAAGTAAACGATGCGGCAGAAATTCAGGAATTTCCACAATTTCATGAACAGACCTCACAGGTGGGAGCCCCCCTCCAAATAATATGGAAGCAGTGGCTTCACCTATTCCTGATAACCCTGCGTCCTGCTCTGGAGGATATAAGGCTGCATCACACGGGGAGCAGCACTGAGCACATGAGAGGCTGCACACAGGGAGACAGAAGCATTACACATGACGGACTAGCAGCCCGCACGACGAGCCCCGCACCTGCCCGCTCCCATAGGAGAGATAGGAACTCAGCGGCCCCGCCCACTCCTCACTGCGCGGCTCTTCCCGCCTTGCTCGAATAGTGACCACGTGACGCGGAAGCTCGGTGGGCCGCGGGGGACGTCGGGAGTTGTAGTCCGGCGGGAGTCACGTGACGCCGGACACGGAAGTAGTGCCCGGTAAGTCTTATTTTCACCGTACTGAGAAGGATGAACGGCCGGAGAGAGGCCCGGGGAGGAGGAAGAGGGAGACCGGCGCCGCCACCGGCACACAAGGGGGTGAGCTCACCTGTATAGAGTACGTAGAGCGAGTACGTACCTCACAACCCTGTCTAAGTGCTATACACCGAGCTGTCATCACTGTGTGTGTGGTGTGTGTGTATAAAGAATATATAATAATAATATATATATATATATATAAATATATACACCCCACACACACGGGTTAGAAAATAATACATCTAAACTTCCATCCCTGTGTGTGATATATAAATATATAATATATTTTATATATATACACACACTCTCCTACTGTCCTACATTTTATATTATAAAATATAACACACACACAGGTAGATCAGGTTGGAATATATATACACACTCCTAGCTGTCATCCCTGTGTGTGTATATGTATATACACACACATTCAGTACTACCTGCCCTCCTCTCCTATATATACAGTTGAAACCAGGAGTTTCCCTCCACTATATAAGAAGCCCCATCTGCAGGTTTTTCTCACTCTGACATGAAAGCAGAATAAACCTTCCCCTTCTAGGTAAAATTGGAACGAAAATTATTTATATTTGTCAAATGCAGAATGAGAGAGAATTTTTTAAGGCATTTTTATTACTTTCTGCAAAGTCAGACGTTTCCATACACTCGGATTACTCCGCCTTTACACAATTCGGGACAGCCTATATGATGAGGTCAGGTCTCTGGAAGCTTCTGATAGGTTTATTGGTAACATCTGAGTTAGAGACACAGCTGTGGATACGTATTTTATTGCACACCAGAATCACACTGCTTCTGTGTGTAACATCATGGGAAAGTCTAAAAAAAATCAGCCAAGATATCAGGAAGAGAATTGTGGACTTGCACAAGTCTGGATCATCCGTGGGTGCAATTTTCCGATACTGAAGTGCCTCATTCATCTGTCAAACAAGATGGGAATGTCCAACCATCATGCTGCTCAGGAAGGAGATGGGTTCTGTGTCTCAGAGATGAACGTGCTTTGGTCCGACATGTGCATAGCAACACAAGCAAAAGACCTTGTGAAGATGCTGGCGGAAGCTGGTAAGATTATCCACTGTGAAACGAGCACTGTATCAACATGGACTGAGGCCGCTCTGCCAGGAAGAAGCCATTACTCCAAACGAAACATATAAAAGTCAGGTTAATGTTTGCAAATGCAAAGGATGAGACCTACATTTTTGGAGACATGTCCTGTGGTCTGACAAAACTAAAATTGACCTGTTTGGCCATAATGACCATCGTTACGTTTGGTGAAAAAAGGGAGAAGCTTGGAAGCCTAAAGCACCATCCCAACTGTGAAACACGCGGTAGAAGCATCAAGTTGTAGGTTTTTTGCTGCGAGGGACTGGTGCACTTCACAAATAGATGACATCATGAGGAAAAGAAGATTATGTGGCAAAAACTGAGGCAACATATGAAGACATCAGCCAGGAAGTTAAAGGGAATCTGTCGCCAATTTTTTTTTTTTTTTTTACTTATTAAATGAAGCCCCTGATCCATATTCTTTTCCCCTCGCCGTTTTTATTTCCTGATTGTAGATTTCTCTATTCGCTTCTATATATGACTGTGGGGAAGACATTCTTGCTTGCACTGCTTTAACAGCAGTCAGAGAGATACTTACAGCAGCTTCATGCACATAGGATTCTTAAGACAGATTCTGTCCCATAAACTTGTATAGGAGAGTTTTCACTGTGAAGGGAGGGGAGAGTGGGAGCTGTGACATCTCCTCTTGTGACTGGTGGATTCTGTGTTATCTGTACACAATGGTCGCTCCTTTCATGTGACCCTGCTTTTTCGATAAATGTCAGAGACTGAAAAGCTCTCTATGCAGAACAGGAAGTGTCAGACGATTATTAGGCCTAGTGGCCAAAGTGAAAACTGCAGGACTTAAGAATTATTAAAAAATACTGAAAGTGATCTGGAAAATTAAAAAAAAAAATTTCTAAAAAATGTGTTTAGCATAAAAATGTGAGTTAAACAATGTCATTTTTTGATGACCCATTCCCTTTAAAGCTTGGGCGGAAATGTGTCTTCCAAATGGGCAATGACCCGAAGCTACTGCCAAACTGATTACAAAGGGCTTAAGGAGAACCAAGTCAATGTTTGGAGCCCCCATCACAAAGTTTTGATCTCAATCCTATTACATTTATGGGCAAAGCTGAAAAGGCCGGTGCGAGCGAGGCGACCCCAAAACGGGTCAGTGAACCAGTTCGTCAGGAGGAAAGGGGCCCCAAAAAACCCACCCAAAAATTTTTGAGAAAACTTGTGGAAAGGGTAAAACTTTGACCAAGTCCTACAGTTTAAGGCAAAGCTACCAAAAACAAAAGAAAAATATGGAAACTTCTAACTTTGCAGAAAGTAAAAAAAAGCCTTTAAAATTTTCTCTTTTTATTTTGGCATTTTGCAAATAGAAAAATTTTTGGTTTCCCTAATTGCCCTAAAAGGGGGAAGGTTTTTTGATTTCATTTCAGATAGGAAAAAAAAAAACCTGCAGATGGGGCTTTATATAGGGGGGAGGGAAACGGGTGGTTTAACTGTATGTATAAAAACCCGGCCTATTTTCCCCTCCCTTGTGTTAGTTTGTAGGGGGTGTGGGGGATAGAGATTTTTAACTTCTCCCTGTCCCCCCTCTGTGTGTGCATGAAAGTGATATTTTAAAAACCCCACAATAAAAGTGTTGTGGTATATATATTAAATTTATATTATATCCCCTTGGGTCTTTTTTTTTTGGGATTTTTTTACTCAAAATCAAAGGGGAAAAAATTTTCAGGTTTGATTACCTTCAGGGGGAAAATGCCTAAAGACAAAAAAAGAGCCAAGTGGTGTTTTTTATGGCTCTTAAACCCCGGGCACATCTCATGCTTCTCCAGGCTCTCACTTTTTCTCTTGAACCTGCTCTCATCCGTGAGGAGCACAGGGCACCGATGTCCAATCTTGGCATTTTCTAGCAAATGCCACTCACCCTGCGCGGTGTTGGGCTGTGAGCACGACAGCACTTGGGACCGGGCCCTCGAATCCCCCCAAGGAGCCCTTTTTCGACAGCTTGAGCAACTCTTGGATTTAGGGTTTCTGGGGGTCTTGTGCCCCGTTCCTCCTTGCACAAAGGAGGAGGTATTCGTCCCTGCTCCCCCGGGTTTGTTGTCCCTCCTATGGCCCCCTCCATGTCTCCTAGAAAACTGCTCCATGCTCTGGACACTGTGCTGACAACACGGCTAACCTTCGGGCCCAAAACTTGCATTGATGTCCCATCCGGAGGGAAGCTGCATTAAGAGCAACCTCTTGGGTTGTAGAACCGCCTCACGAAAAAACCCTAGGGGTGAAGAAATGACAAAAGCAAAGTACCAAAACAACAGCCAAAAAGGATGAGAAACAGAGACATGGTCTGTGGCCCCACCTCAGAACCCACTGTATAGGGGTTGTCTTGCAAAAAAAACCTACCATTTTTCTACCTGTTTCTTTTCCATTTCCACAAAAACGGGAGAAATGATTCACAATCGTGTTGATTCATAACCCGGGACAGTTGTTTTTGTCGTCGTGTATTGATTGGCGTTCCCCTTTGGGGGTTTTTAAATCTTCCCCTTTATTTTTTAAGCATGTATTGTACACCTCCCTTTCCATCCTTGTTAAAAGGTAGGAATTAGCAAGACAACCCCCCTATACAGATTTTTCTGCAGGTGGTGACCACAGACCATTTCTCTGTTCTTATCCTTTTTGGCTCTTATTTTGGTCACATCCATTTTGTCATTGCCTCCACCCCTAGAGGTAGCACGAGGTGGTGGCTACAACCCACAAACGTTGCTGATGTAGTGCAGCTATATATATATATATAATATATAAATAACCAAAACCACCTACCCACCTGCTGATACAAACGATAATAACCTCCCGTTCGAGGGCCCCCGCCTGCTGGGTTTTCCTGGGGGTGGAGACTCGGATGATGACGGCAGTTTGGAGGCCGAGCCCTGGCATCACCGGGCCAAGAAAAGGGGAAAACCCCAAAAGGAAAAAACAGTGAAAGTCCCTTTAGTTTGCATAACTGCAGGGGCCCCACCCCCCAAAAACCCCCCCCCGGCCCCGGGAACACAGGAACTACTTTTAGGCAAGCGGAGTTGTAGTTGCAGCACAGCTGGGCTGCCGCAGGGGGTTTATCACTGCAGAAACTCATTTGTTCTATCACTTATTATTACTACATTGGTCATGTGAGATCTATGCGCCTCCCGTTTTAGTAATGTCCCCCGTTCTCCCCTCCAGCCCCCCTCCCCATGGACACATGACTAGGGGGCCGCTCTGCATGCAGGACTTGACAGGAGTGACGAAACGTGGGAAAAAGATGAAGACTTGATGGTGCGTACAGCAGAGTTATATCTTCTTGTGGATAGGTTTGGCTTAAAGGGGAGCTCCCACCATAGACTGTGAAAGCCTATTGCTAGGATATGTCACCTCTGGGACAGAACCTGGAAAATATCTGCCCAAAATGGAGAACTGGTCACCCTTTTTGCACAAATCCCATTCTCCCCATTGGGGGTTTCCCCGTACAGGGAGCGCGTTTTCTCTCCCCTTCGTTCTTTAACCCCCAGAAAAGGGGGGCGCTGTGTTTCCCCCTCCATTCCTCTATGGGGGTTCTCAGTACAGGGGAGCCTGTGTTCTCTCCAATGTCTCTAGCATTCCAGTACAGGGGAGCGCTGTGTTCTCTCCATTCGTTCTAGGGAGTCCCGTACAGGACACTGTGTTCCTCCATCTGTTCAGGGCTTCCCAGTACAGGGAGCCTGTTTTCTCTCTTCTGTTCTATGGGATTCCCAGTACAGGGAGCAATGTTCTCCATTCTGTTCTATGGGAGTTCCCAGACAGGGCGCCTGTACTCTCCCTTTGTATTCTAGGGGTGTTTCCAGTACAGGGACGCTGGTGTTCTCTCCATTCGTTTATGGATTTCCCCCAGCATAGGGAGCGCTGTGTTCTCTCCATTCTGTTCTATGGGAGTTCCCAGTACAGGGGAGCAGAACGTTTGGTTATACTCGGAACTTCCACTGAACAGAATGGAGTGTGACTGGCTCTCTATTGTGAGTCAACACTTTTGGGGCCTCGTCCTCAATGTAAGTGCCAGTCCCAAAAGGGGAACCTGCGTCTCTCATATTTTGATGGCATATCTTATGGATATGCTTATGGTGGGAACATCCCCTTAAAGTAAGTGACCCCCTTCAGTTTGGAGCTAGGCTATGAGCAGGGAAGGGGGGGCACATTCTGTAGCTGCACACTGTTCCCTTCTTCAGGAACACTGATGAGGTCATGACTTGTACAATGTCATTGATATCAATGGGATGTACATGAAGGAGTCCGTGTCCTCTTTATGAGAATATCGAGAAGCTTTTCAGGTTATCTGCTTCAACCCATCGCCTTAAAGGGGTTTTCCTACCATAGACTTTGGTGGCATGTCTAAAGCGTATGCCATCCAAGTCTGGTAGGTGCGGGTCCCACCATTTCGGGAACCGGCCCCCAAAAGTCACAGAACAGACTGGAGAGCTGCCCATGCTTGCACAGTTACTCCCTGTTCTGAGTGGAGTGTTCAGCTTTTCTCCTCCCATAGAAATTGTGGATAGTAAGGGTATGTTCACACGACGTTTAGGATCCCTTTTTTTGATCCGTTTTTTTTACCAGAAAACTGCATTCAAAAAACGTATCCAAAAACGCAGATGCGTTTTTCAGTTGCGTTTTCTTTCAAATCAATTATCTATTAATTTAACCTATTCCATGACCAAATACACCCTTTTGGCCTGGTGTCAATCAATTTACAATTAATGATTTAATCTAACCCTAAATAATGATGAATAATTATTAATAGATAATTTACTGATTACTGAATATTAATAATTAATTACTAATTATTGATTAAAAATTAATACCAATATATTAATGATTAACAATTATTGATTAGTTATTAATAATTGATACTTATTAATAAATACTTACCAAATTAACAATTAATTTAATATTATAATATAATATTAATATTATATATATATAAACTATATATATATATATATTAGTATATACACAGACATTCAAATTTAAATCCAGTGCGTTTTTTCGGATGCGCTTTTAGTATCAAAAGCGCATCCAAAACGTACCCAAAAGTATGTTACGGCTTTGGATCCATTTTTCAGGATCCAAAAGCGCACCCCATTGTTTCCTATGGGGATTTCACTTAAAACGGATCCGAAAAGCGCATCGAAAAGAAGCTAGTAAAAGCACATCGGCGATCCCTCGTCTGAACGGCGATGCGCTTTTTTTTTTTTTTTTTTTTTTTAAAATTGAAATCAAATTTTTACGGTTTTTTTGGATCCGTTTTGCTTGCAAAAAAACGGATCGCAAAAACGTCGTGTGAACATACCCTAATTGTGCAAGTGTGGCCGTCTCTCTAGGCTGCTCTGTAACTTTAGGGCTCCCATTCCTGAGATAGATGCGGGTCCCACCTCTCACTTTGACGTATGCTAGAATAGGTCATCGGGGTCTATGGTGGAAAATCCCCTTTAATGGAAGTGCTTTCCCCCTGGCACCCATTCAGGAGCCACTCCTTAAGGGTTACTACACCCACTGTGCCATGCAGAGAGCTAATGAATGAGCTCAGGTTACAAGAATCAGGAAGACACAAAGGGTTAAATTGTTCAGAATTCTTGTAGAATGTGAAATCTGATTGTCAGCTCTTGGAATCATTGACAGGCGGAACTGAATGAAGTTCTGGGTGAGGAAGAGCAAGAAGAACTGAAAGTGTCTCCTCCACCTGCACAGGTATGTTCATTACTCACTGCATCCCCAAATCCTGCTGCACCTGGGGCATCACCGGAGCACTCTGGTCTGATGCCCAAACTATTGTCTTTGAAAAGTCATATGATCGTGGGGATCCAACCTCTGGGATGTCGACTGCCCCTAAGAGTGATGGCATGTCCTAGATATATGGCATCACTTTATAAGATGGGATTGAAACTTAAAGGGGTTGTCTCACTACAAAGATTCATCCTAACTCAGTCCTGTTTTCTCAGTTTAATTTTTTGAATTCGGGGGCGTTTACTGGCCAGCAGAGAAGAGCTGCTGAGGACACCAGGTCTGTAGCTATAGCGACCAGCACTGGTAGCCTATCAGGAGAGATCACACAGGTCTGTAGCTATAGCAACCAGTGCTGGCAGCCTATCAGGAGAGATCAAACAGGTCTGTAGCTATAGCGACCAACACTGGCAGCCTATCAGGAGAGATCACACAGGTCTGTAGCTATAGCAACCAGTGCTGGCAGCCTATCAGGAGAGATCAAACAGGTCTGTAGCTATAGGGACCTGAGGAGCTGATGCAGCCCATACAAGAGGGGATATCTACAGTCATGGCCAAAAGTTTTGAGAATGATACAAATGTTAATTTTTACAGTCTACTGCATGAGGTTTTATAATAGCAATTTGCATATACTCCAGAATGTTATAAAGAGTGATCAGCTTAACAGCAATTAATTTTCAAAGTCAATAGTTGCCTAGAAAATGAACTTTTTTCCCCCAAAACACATTTCCACTTCATTGCAGGCCTGCCTTAAAAGGACCAGCTAACATCGTTTCAGTGATTGCTCCATTAACACAGGTGTGGGTGTTGATGAGGACAGGGGTGGAGATCAATTTTGTCATGATTAAGTAAGAATCACAACCACTGGACACTTTAAAAGGAGGCTGGTGCTTGGCATCATTGTTTTCTTCTGTTAACCATGTTATCTTAAAGAAACACGTTGCAGTCATCATTGCACTGCCACAAACTGGCCTAACAGGGAAGAGTAACGCAGCTAGAAAGAATTTCACCTCAGTCAACAATCTATGGCATCATCAAGGAATTCAAAGGGGAGAGGTTCCATTGTTGCCAAAAAGGCTCCACGCGCCCAAAAAAGACCAGCAAGCGCCAGGACCCCTCTTTTAAAAGTGTTTCAGCTTGGAAAACGGGCTACCAGCAGTGCAGAGCTTGCTCAGGAATGGCAGCAGGCAGGGTGTGAGTGCATCTGCATGCACTGTGAGGTCGGCGGGCTCATGGAGCAAGGCCTGGTGTCAAGGAGGGCAGCAAAGAAGCCACTTCTCTCCAGAAAAAACATCAGGGACAGACTGATATTCTGCCAAAGGTACAGGGAGTGGACTGCTGAGGACTGGGGTAAAGTCATTTTCTCAGATGAATCCCCTTCCGAATGTTTGGAACATCTGGAAAACAGCTTGTTCGAGAAGACAAGGTGAGCGATACCACCAGTCTTGTCTCATGCCAACTGTAAAGCATCCAGAAACCATTCATGTGTGGGGTTGCTTCTCAGCCAAGGGAATCGCTCTCTAACAGTCTTACCTAAAAACACATCCATGAATAAAGAATGGTACCAGAATGTCCTCCAAGAGCAACTTCTCCCAACCGTCCAAGAGCAGTTTGGTGATCAACAATGCCTTTTCCAGCATGATGGAGCACCTTGCCATAAAGCAAAGGTGATAACTAAATGGCTCAGGGAACAAAACATAGAGATTTTGGGTCCATGGCCTGGAAACTCCCCAGATCTTAATCCCATTGAGAACTTGTGGTCAATCATCAAGAGACGGGTGGACAAACAAAAACCAACAAAATGCAAGCATTGATTGTGCAAGAATGGACTGCTATCAGTCAGGATTTGGTCCAGAAGTTGATTGAGAGCATGCCAGGGAGAATTGCAGAGGTCCTGAAGAAGAAGGTCAACACTGCAAATATTGACTTGCTGCATGAACTCATTGTAACTGTCAATAAAAGCTTTTGTTAATCATAATATGATTGCACTTGTATTTCTGTATGTGATAAAAACATCTGACAAACACATAAAAACCAGAGGGCAACAGATCAGGTGAAAATATCAGATTTGTGTCATTCTCAAAACTTTTGGCCATGACTGTAGGAATAGGTAGGACACTGTTAATGGACATATATTGCAGAGTGACTTGTTTTTGTAAGATCTTTAACATAAAAAGCAGCGATCCTTGTAGTGAGACAACCCCTTTAAGTTCTGGTTCCATTGCCGAGACAGAACCGGATCGATTTTGCAATGCTTGCCATTAATGCGTTTCCCACTCCCTTGGCACCGGCCATCCTTGTACTGATCAGCTTTAACCAGTACCTATTACTGGACTGGTACCTTGTACTGTAGCCTCTCTCCTGGTGCCCGGTATGTTTATGCCGCCTTCTCCCGTATTGTACCTCTCTTTTGGTGCCCGGGATGTTTTTTGCCCCTTTTTCCCGATTGTCTCTCTCCCGGGTTTTGGTTGTTTGCCGCCTTTCCCCGTATTGAGCGCCTCCTCCTGGTGCCCGGGAGTTTTTTGCCGCCTCTTCCTTTTTTGTAGCGTCCTCTCCTGGGGCCCCCTATTTTTTTTCCGCCTTTTCCCCTATTGACCTCCCCTCCTGGGCTATGTTTATCCACCTTCTCTGTATTGTACGTCTCTCTCCTGGTGCCCGGGATGTTTTAAAGCCGCCTTCTCCCTGTATTTTAGCTCTCTGTCCTGGTGGGCCCGGTATTTTATTGGCCTCTCCCTGATGAGCTTTAATCCTGCCTATTTACTGACCTTCCCTGAATTGTACGTCCTCTCTCCTGGTGTCCGTATTTTATGCCCCCTTCTCCCTGTATTGTAGCTCTCTCCCTGTTGGTATTATATGCGCCTTCTCCCTGTATTGTAGTCCACTCCCGTGCCGGTATGTTTATGCCGCCTTCTCCCTGTATTGTACGTTTTCTCTCCTTTGGGGTCCGGTATGTTTATGCCGCCTTCTCCCTGTATTGTAGCGTCTCTCTCCTGGTGTCCGATATGTTTATGCCGCCCTTCCCTTTTCCCTTGGTATTGTAGCCGTCTCTCTCCTGGTGCCCGGTATGTTTATGCCACCTTCTCCCTGTATTGTAGCGTCTCTCTCCTGGTGTCCGGTATGTTTATGCCGCCTTCTCCCTGTATTGTAGCGTCTCTCTCCTGGTGTCCGGTCTGTTTATGCCCCCGGGTTTTCTCTCCTGGTGCCCAGTATGTTATGCCGCCTTCTCCCTGTATTGTAGCCTCTCTCTCCTGGTGTCCGGTATGTTTATGCCACCTTCTCCCTGTATTGTAGCGTCTCTCTCCTGGTGCCCGGTATGTTTATGCCGCCTTCTCCCTGTATTGTAGCGTCTCTCTCCTGGTGTCCGGTATGTTTATGCCGCCTTCTCCCTGTATTGTAGCGTCTCTCTCCTGGTGTCCGGTATGTTTATGCCGCCTTCTCCCTGTATTGTAGCGTCTCTCTCCTGGTGTCCGGTATGTTTATGCCGCCTTCTCGCTGTATTGTAGCGTCTCTCCTGGTGCCCAATATGTTTATGCCACCTTCTCCCTGTATTGTAGCCTCTCTCTCCTGGTGTCCGGTATGTTTATGCCGCCTTCTCCCTGTATTGTAGCGTCTCTCTCCTGGTGCCCGGTATGTTTATGCCACCTTCTCCCTGTATTGTAGCGTCTCTCTCCTGGTGTCCGGTATGTTTATGCCGCCTTCTCCCTGTATTGTAGCGTCTCTCTCCTGGTGTCCGGTATGTTTATGCCGCCTTCTTCCTGTATTGTAGCCTCTCTCTATGGGCCCCATATGTTTATGCCACCTTCTTATCCACTCTCTTTGCCCCAGGCTACACCGGCATCAGCAGCGGGTATGGAGGGCACACTGCATGAGCGCCTGTCCATGTACAGGGAGGCTTTGAGTAACGCCAAAGAGGTTGGAGAAGGAAGCAAGGCCCGGAGATACGAGCGAGGCGTCAAGGTACGGCGTCCTGTCAGTCACGTCTCCGCTATCCGTTCCTTCCTCTATTTCCTCATTCCCTCTCTCCTTGCTTTCCCAGACCCTGGAGGGAATGCTGCGCACCGTCAAGAGGGGCGGCTCTGTGCCCGCAGAGGATATCCCTCCACCCGTGGCAACTGGGAAAACCCCAAGCGCTGCTGTACCTGTGCCCAATGTTGTCATCACAGCAGACCCCTCTCAAAATCCTGCTATGAATGGAGTCCCAGCACGGGCACCGGTACCAACCAAGACCCCTCCCCCAGTGCCCGGCAAGCCTCAGAGCCTTCCACAGCCAGTGACCATGGCCGCCCCCATCACCTCGGCTGCCCCGGCCACCCCAAGTCCAGGTAATGGTTCTTTGTCCACTTCCTATGGTTCTGGGGTAACGTAACAGAGTCCCTCATATTCTTGTTTTGTCCTTGCAGCATCGGAGAACAAGACCCGGGTGATGGATCTGCAGAGGGAATATAAGCTGGCAGCGATTCAGAGCAAGCAGCAGGGAGACACCGAGCGGGCGACAAAGTGCTACCGCATTGCCAAGGTGAGAGGAGCTCTGTGATATATAGGGCTATATGATAGAGGAGAGGAGCTGAGCTCTGTGATATGTAGGGTTATATGACCGGAGAGAAGCTGAGCTCTGTGATATATAGGGCTATATGATAGAGGGAGAGAAGCTGAGCTCTGTGATATATAGGGTTATGATAGAGGAGAGAAGCTGAGCTCTGTCATATATAGGGTTATATGATTAGGGAGAGGAAGCTGAGCTCTGTCATATATAGGGTTATGATAGATAGAGGAGCTGAGCTCTGTGATATATAGGGTTATATGATAGAGGAAAGAAGCTGAGCTCTTTGATATATAGGGTTATATGATAGAGGGAGTAAGGCTTAGCTGTGTGATATATAGGGTTATATGATAGAGGAGAGGAGCTGAGCTCTGTGATATATTGGGTTAAATGATAGAAGAGAGAAGCTGAGCTCTGTATATATAGGGCTATATATAGAGGAGAGAGAAGCTGAGCTCTGTGATATATAGGGTTATATGAAGAGGAGAGGAGCTGAGCTCTGTGATATATAGGGTTATATATAAGGGAGAGGAGCTGAGCTCTGTGGATATATAGGGTTATATGATAGAGGAGATAAGCTGAGCTCTGTGATATATAGGGTTATATGATAGAGGAGAGAAGCTGAGCTCTGTGATATATAGGGTTATATGATGTGTTCTACTTTAGCGAACTAAATAGTGGCCATTGAAAACACTCCGTTTTCCTCCTTCCAGTCTCTGGATCCCATGTTGTCTGCTTTAGATTCTGGACAGTCGGTGGATTTGGACAGTCTCCCTCCTCCTCCAGGTAAGACCCCATTTTTATTTAGTGATAAACCCAGACAGTTTGCTCCCTTCTCAAGGTGAGACCCCCATCATTTAGTGCAATGGACCTGTATGCACCATTTTGGTGAGTGAAGACGATTCTTAAAAATTATTGCATATTACTAACATTTGATCTAGCTCACTACGGCCGCGGGTGAGTAACCCCTTAGCTAAAGGAAAGACGACTAGAGGGAGCTGCCTGTGATGTCACTACCTTTGGGCATAGCCAGACATAGTGATTGACAGTTGCCATGGAGATCAGTACACCGCATTTCTGCTGTGTACTGTTCTTCATTGTTAGGCTATGTTCACACGGCTTAACTGCGGGACGTAATTACGCCCCGCAGTTACGGCGTGTGGCCGGGGAGGGAGCGGGGGGCCGGCACTTCGCCGGCCATAGACAAATCATTACTAGGTGCGTGTACGCCCGCTAGAAGTGACATGTCAATTATCTCCCCCCTCGGCGTATTCGCCGAGCAGGGAGAGGAGACGTAACGCATAGTTCTCTATGAGAACTGGGGATTACCGTAATGACCAGGACATTTTCAGCCCGTAATAGGCACACTCCGGCGTAATTACAGACCGAATTACATCCTGGTTTAAGCCGTGTGAACATGGCCTAACACTGATCTGTAGCTCACTTTTTACTAGTGTCCCCATGAGTAAAAAAAAAAAAAAATGTAAATATGTACAAAAACAGTGAAAAAAGTAAGCGCACACAAAATATAAAACATGTACACCGCCCTTTTTCCCTTTACAAACGCTAGTTGCCTCAAAAAAGATCCATAATATATGCATATTTAGTATTGTATGTAAGACCTGTCCTATAAAACTGTCATGTTATTTAACCCGCATGGTGAATGGCGTAAAAAAATTTGTTAAAAAAAATTCACAATTGCGATTTTATTTTTTTTTCCATTCATCTCGCAGCACATAAAATGGAATAAAAAGCGATCAACAGGTCATATAAATGCCAAAGTGGTGCTACAGAAAAAATGCCCTTGCACAGCTCTGTATACAGAAAAATAAAATTATGGCTATCAGAAGATAGTGATGCATAAATATTGCTTTACACAAAAAACATGTTTTTGTTTTAAGCGCCTCAACATAAAAAAATGGGTATAAATTGGGTATCGCCGGAATCCTAACGACCCACTGAGTAAAACTAACTTGTCAGAGATCAAAAACTCATATTCATGCCAAAATTATACCAATAAAAACGTCAACTCGTCACGCAAAAAACAAGCCCCTACACAGCTCTGTACACAGAAAAATAAAAATAAAAGTTATGGCTCTCAGACTATGGCGATGCAAAAAAAATTTTTTCCTTTTTGAATAAAAGTTTTTTTATGATGTAAAACATTAAAAAAAATACAAATTGGGTATTGCTGTAATCGTATCATGCTGCTGAGTAAAGCCAGCTGTTCATTTATAACACACGATGACCGCTGTAAAAAATAAAAAACACTACCAGGATTGCTGTATTTTGTTCAAAACATATCACAAAAACATTGATGAAAAGCGATCAAAGCGTCATATGAACCCCATAATGATGCCAATAAAAATGTCAACTCATCCCGCAAAAAACAAGCCCCTACACAGCTCCGTACACAGTAAAATAAAAATGTTATGGCTTTCGGACTATGAAGACATAAAAATGTAATTAAAAAAAAAAAAAAAAAAAAAGCATTTCTATTGTGTAAAAGTAATAAAAAAAAAAAAAATTAAATAAAATTTATATCATTGCAATGGTACTGAACCACATAGTAAAGTTATCCTGTCATTTATCCCGAATGGCGAATGCTTTAAAAATTAAGCCCAAGGAACAATGGCGGAACTGCGTCCCCTTTCCACCCACCATTTTTTATGGCCCAATGCTAAAAAAAAACCCAAAAAAACTATGGAACACCTATGCACCCCAAATGCACAAAATTCCTCTATATGAGATCCATGAGGGGTGTGGATTCCAAAATTGGGCAACTTCTGGTACTTTGGGGGCTTTGCTAATAAGACATGGCACCCACCGAAATCTGCGTTCCAGACGCCAAACAGCGCTCCCTTCCTTGTACACCCTGCCATGCGCCCAAACAGTAGTTTACACCCACATGTATGGTATTGCCGAACTTGGAAGAGATTGTTTAACAAAATTTTTGTGGCTTTTTTTTTTTTCCAGTATTCCTTGTAAAAATGAAACCTTTTCAGTTGAAATTGCAGATTGTTGGAAAAAATCTCATTTTCACACTAAATGAAATTAGACCCCACAGGTGTTTCACTATATGGTCACTGCACCCCTGGATATATTCCTTAAGGGGTGTAGTTTCCAATATGGGGTCTTTTAGGGGTGTTTTATTAAGCTTTAGCCCCTTAGGGCGTCCGCAAACCTAGAATGTTGCCTAAATAAAGTCATAATGAAAACTATATATACTGTAAGGGTTGTAGTTTCTTAGTGTCATTTATAAGGTGTCTAATATACTGGCTCCTCAAACCCACATCAGAACTGGACTGGTCCGTCCCCCCAAAAAAAAATAAATGTAGCGTTCAAGTCATGTGACTCACTGAGCTTTCCATCCAATAGGTGGCGCTACAGAGTCCTAGCTCTTTTCCCATGAGCCTTCTAGAATTAGATTTCAGCGGAGCAACTAATGGTGTATGAGACTCCACACACCTACATGGTGTCTTACCTGAAGCAGGTGTCTGCAGATGAATATCTGGTTGGTTCTAATCCCATTCACACTGCAAGGCTCCGTAAGCTGGATGTGAATTGAGGAACGCTACATCCGATAGTTGATGCTGCATAGTCCTAGCTCACTACCTAATAGCCTTTTAGAACATAGATGAGTTCATTGTGGGGGACTCCCGGCTGTTTGGGCAGGATTGGGTCAGGGTGCGTGGTCCATTCACTGACAGCTGATTAGTAACATACCTCTCGGTTTGTCTCTGAATAGATCAGCTGGCTCCCAGTAAGCCGACGGCTCCTCAGTCTCCAGTGAGCGCGGACTCTTCCCCATCCTCAGGTGAGTCATACGTAACCGAATAGTCACATTAGTAATATCTTGGCTTCTCCTGTAATCTGGCATTTGATTATCCAGAAATTCTGGTGACCTGCGCTGGAAGAACGTGGCACAAGTCAGACCCTATATGTCTGTATACGTGCAGGTCTTACAATCCATACGTACTAAGGAATTCCCTCCCTGTTCCAGGTTTACCTCCGCCCCCTAAGGACACCCTGGAAGCCCTGCAGCAGAGGATGGAGAGGTACCGCAACGCCGCCGAGCAGGCAAAGGCGAAGGGAGACGACCGCAAGGCGCGGATGCACGAACGCATCGTCAAGGTGAGACCATCGCTGTAATGGAAGCTTCAGCAACTCCCTCATATACTTTCTGTTCACTTGTAGGCAGATTTTTAAGATCTCTGCTTCCCGTCATTGAATGCGAACATTCATTGCTTACATACTCGCCCACTCTGAGCTTAAAGGAGTTGTCTCATTACAGGCTTTCAGCCTACTTCAAAGTGTCTGGCAGCAAAGGATTTTTGAATTCAGAGGAGTGTCTGCCGCTTCCCCTCCCTTCAGCACACAGAAAGCTCTCCTCCATAACTTCTATACAGCAGGGGGAGGGCGAGGGGGTTTGCTGCCAGGGTTAACCCTGTATGTGCCTGCCTAGGTCTGCTGCAGGCTGCTGGATCACAGCTGAGTCAGGAGAGGGCTGATCTATGAGTGTGGAGAGGTCTGTGAAGCTGGAGGTGGCCGCCGCCGGCCCGGGGTGGGGAGGTGGCCGCCGCCGGCCCGGGGTGGGGAGGTGGCCGCCGTCGGCCCGGGGTGGGGAGGTGGCCGGCATTGTCGGCAAGTTCAGCATGCATGTGTATGGGGGAGCTAAGCGCTATTGAAGGAGTATGGGCACCTTAGACCTCACAAGCTCTGTATTCTCTCTCTGCCTCCCTGCAGCAATACCAGGATGCCATACGGAGCCACAAGGCTGGGAAACAAGTCAACCTGGCAGAGTTGCCAGTGCCACCAGGTCTGTATGGACAAGCTGTGTCATGCATGCATGGGCCCTGTGCTTCATGCCGCCTTATCTCACTTTGTGCCCTCATAGGACTAGCAGCACTTACCATGCTAGTAGAACATAACTGCAAGCCCTTCTATCTGTGACTCCATAGCACTCAGGACCTTGTCCTCCATACTTTTCCTCACCACTTTGCTTCCTGGTCTTGTTGGTTTTTAGGTTTCCCTCCAATCCATGGGTCTGAAGCCGTTACCCAGGAGCAAAGCCTGGTTGGCATGCTGGAGACGGCTATGAAGCTGGCCAATCAGCAGGATGGAGATGGCGATGATGATGATGATGACGAGGAAAAGAAAGGGCCTGCCGGAGTGCAGAAGGTTAACCACATGTTCTTAAAGGGGTCCTCCACCATTACCACTTCTAGGGACTTGGCAGCACTATCGGTGCTTGCAAAGATTGACCTGCATAGGATGCACCATAGAGGTCTCTGTCATTTACAGCCTAATAAAGAGGTGCACTGATGAAGTGGGACGCCCCTTTAGGGATCACATTTTAGTCACTGCTCCAGTGCCCATATGATGAGGAGCCATGATATTCTTCCATCTGGAACAAACCTACCTGCCTAGGGCATATTGCAGGCTCTGCCAGGAAGTGGTGGGGGTGGAGAGCCCCTTTATGGAATGGGTCTTACTTTGAGTTGAGGATTGGGTTAGTTGGGGTTTTAGTTAAGAGTTTGAGTTTAAACACATTATTATAGGGTTTGGGGTTAGAATTGCAGTTTGGTATATGGTTAGGACTGGCATTTTCTTTAAAGGGGCTACAAAGCGTAGCTTTCAACAAATAGGAAACGGTAAATGAAGACTCTTTCCAAATATATTGCTTTGTTTGTTTTGCTTTGTTGAGATAAGAGACTTTATCTGCTCTTGAGTGCACATAGGCTCTCTCTGGTTACCGACCTTCTCTTTGTCTTAGATAAGATCATGTCTGCTCTTAGATAAGAGTGACGTCGGCACAGAGGACATCGGCAGATTGAGAACAGAGTGTGTTGGCTCTAACAAACAAAGGAGATTAATGACTTTTGTTTACTTTGAGCTCCAAAGCTCTCTGCTTTTATAGTTAAGATCTCCTGCTCTTATGTCTGAGCAATTAGACTAACTGTGAATACGGCGCTGATCTGCTAATCACTGCTATAGAACCACCCACAGATTGACCAGGAAGAGACTGGATGCATCAATGTAAAACTGCTAAGTGAAATAGCATGGTAAGTCAACCCCTTTAAGGTTGAGTTTAGGTAGTATTTGGGGTTGGGATTAGAATTAGTGTGGTTTGTGGTTGAAGTATTACTTAGCGTTTAGGATGGAGTTGGCGTTTCGGTTTTTGGTTTAGAGTTGGAGTTTTAGTTAGAGTTCAAGTTGAAGTTAGGATTAGAATTCATTTGGTCTAGGGTTGGAATTGGGGTTAAGGATGTAGTTTTAGTTAGAGTTTGGGTTGGAGTTAGGATTAGGTTTGAAATTTTAGAGGTGAGTTGGGGTTGGTGTTTAGGGTTAGTGTAACCATGTTTCGATGCAATTTGGAGGGATTTCCAGAAAACTTACACAGAATTTTCCGCTATAGACTTCAATGGGATTTGGGCCGTTCTAAAAACCTGGCAAGGCGACTGAATCGCTCTCCTACCACATTTTGAGCAATTTTGTGTGTGTGCAATCGTCCAAGGTTTCCACAAAACCTGAATGAAGTCAAGAATTCCCAGCTCACTCTTTGAGGAATCCACGCAGAATATATATATATATATATATATATATATATATATATATATATATATATAATATACATACACACTGTATGCAGACGTCAGATCCATTGTAACTCTTATCTCCATATCCTTCCAGCCTGTTGCCCGACCAGGGTCTAACCTACAGCCGGGTGCACCCAAACCTTCTCCTCCCAAAAGCCCTAAACTGTCTGGAAAAGGTAAGGTTATAGATCTCCTCTTCTGCAATGAACCTTCTTTTAATCCGGCATCCAATAATCCACAATCCCCCTCCTCTTTATGCAGCTCAGCAGCAGCTTCAGTTTCTGGAAGGAAGAAAGAAGCAGCTTTTGACTGCCGCCCTCCGCTCCAAGCAGCACAAAGACATGGAGGGGGCCAAAATGTACCTGCGACAAGCCAAGGGCCTGGACCCCATGCTGGAGGCTGCCCGGGGAGGCCTGCCTGTGGATATCACCAAGGTAAGGAGCCGGTCAGTGATCTGACAACCGCTGTAACGTCCATGGGAGCTGAGCTGTCGGTGTCGTCTTTAGGTCCCTGCTGCCCCTGTAAACCAGGATGACTTCACCTTGGACCGGCAGGGGAGAGGCCAGAGCAGCGAGAAGTATACCAAGCTGATGGAGCAACTGAAGAAGCAGCACGAGGTGGGCGCCATGTTGGATATGAGGGACCCCTCCCGGGATGGAATACGTAATGTAATCGGGGCAGGACAAATAGAAACATATAGGGCCTTATGTATGAAAACCGTCTAGCAGTAAGATGGTCTTTGTTGCCCATAGCAACCAATCAGAGCTCCGCTGTCATCTTATATGTGCTCTGGAAAAATAAATTGGTTGCTATGGGTGCTGATTGGTTACTATGGGTTGCAGCCCGTTTTCATCCCTTTAAAGCCCATATCTTCTTTCAAAAAAAGCTCCATGGCTATCACCTCTTTGTCGGAAAAACCGGTACGGGAAAGGGCCCAGGGTTCACCAGCGTAATTCCCGGGGCTTTCAGTACGCCCCCCCAATTATCCCCGGGGTTTTTCGGGAGTCGCCCCTGAAGGTGGTACACCCGGGCGACAGGGGGGGGGGGGGGGCAAACCACTGGCCCCAAAGAAAAATGCATTTTTCCCCCCCGCACGTACAATACGTCTTTAATTGGGACGAGCGGGGAGAGGAGGCGTAACCCCATATTTCTCTATGAGAGCTTGGTTTCCCCTTTAATTTTTAGGGGGCCCGCTTTTCGCCCCGTATTGGGCCCTTTGTTCACAGGGCTTTTTTGGGCACGGATTGGCGCCGTACCCCCCCCGGGATTTGCCTTCATTTAAGGGCCAATCCGCCCCCTGTTATTACGGAAACCCACGTTTTTCAATAGAAAACAGGGGAATTCCTTTTCCGCTCCCCCCCTTTTCGGAAAAATCCGCCGGGGGGGGAAAAAGGGTGAATAAAATTTTTTTTACGGCGCGGACGGGGGGGGAAAAAAAATGCATTGTTAGGGGGCCGGGGAAAGGGCCCCCGCCCCCCCCCCCTTAAATTAACGGGGTTTTGAGCTAAAATACGGTTTCAAAAAACCCCGTGGGGAAAAACCCGTGTGAACACGGCCTTAAGCGCAGCACACCCGAAATGCGCCCCCCATTTTCCCGTGTGAAATAGCCAAAGACGTGAAAGCAAATTACCTGGCCCCAAATCGTAAACCGGAGAAAGAAAAGACCGCCAGTTTTTTTAAAAGAAGGTAAAAACAAAGACGATCATTGGATGCTCCCCATACTACTTGTATTATAGCACAGTCTTTCTAAGTCTCTGAAGCCTATGGCTATGTCTACACGGCATAAGTCGTACCACAGTTTGGCCTGTTTTTCAGATTTCAGCCGGTCCAGTACATAGAAGTGAACTAGAATCCGCCAGAAGATAGAACCTTTTAAACTAGGCCCCCCTAAAAAATAAAAACCACTGCCTCTTGTATACCAACCCTATAGAGTTATGCACCCTTGTATGAAAAAAGTCCCCTATTTTCCCGACTCCTGCCCAAGCCCAACTTTCCCCCCACCTTGTATACAGACCCCGGAAACCAAAATTACCCCTGTATACAAAAAATTCCCCCCCCTGAATAAAGACTCCGGGATAATCCCCCATATACAGCTTTAGCTAAACCAACCAAAAATATACGACTAGCCCCCCCTCTGTATATTGAACTTAGTTTGGTTTCCCCCTTGAACCCTTTTGCCCTAAAAGGGTTTCCGGCTAGGGGGCCCCGGGCCCTCTGCAAAACGGGCTCCAGGCTAGGCCCCCTCTGCATACGGGCTCCAGGCTAGGCCCCCTCTGCATACAGAACTTGGTTCACCTACTTTTGTTGAGGCCCCCAAAAACCCAGACTACAACCTCCATATACCCCTAGATCACCCCATATTTAGAGCCCAGACCACCCTGCTATATACAGCTTGTAGACTAGACCCTGTTTGTATACAGCACTGAGGCATTCTGTTTCCCGGGAGCTTGGCCTTTTTACCCCCTTTGAGGTGCATACCACAGGGGTGAGCTCTGATTTGGGCAACCCTGAGCAGTCCCACAATTTCCCCCATGTTGGTCACTTTGAAGGGAATTTTATAGTACCTTTCCACTAGCCGGGTTTGTATCCCGGGTGAATAGTGTCCGGGGTGTTTTTTCTTCTCTTTTCTTCTTCAGATTTTGTGGCCTATTTCCCCAGCAATTCATCATTGGGAAACATCACCCAAAAACGGCAAAGTGTTGGTGGCCCCCGACGTGTGTTCCCCCCTCCGTCCCCCGGGGTTTCCCCTTCCCCTTTTTCCCTTTATTTTCCCCCCGCCCTAGGGTTTCCCCCCTACTCCCGGAGGTTTTCCCCCGCGGGGGGGTCTTGGCCCCCTTTTGCAAATCTCTTGTTTCCCCCAACCCCCCTTTTTTCTCCAGTTACTCTTTGCTTTATCTACAGGTACGAGAAGCTAGCGGAGGATTGCATGAAGTACATCGAGACCGTGAAACAGGCCCACACACGGGGGCTCCCTGTGCCGCGCTGTCACTATGAGGAGAGGACAATCAGTATAGTTAAGTGAAAGGTCAAAAGGCAAAAAATGGGGTTTTATGGAAGGGGGAAGAGTCAAAAAAAAAAATGAGCTCTGTGATTTATATGGTTTATATGGGGGAAGGGGTAGGAAAGGGATGTTGAGCTCTGTGATATATAGGGTTTTATATGGGGGAAATAGGGAAAAGGGGAGAGGGGGAAAAACTGAGCTCCCGTGATTTTTATAGGGTTTTTTGATAGAGGGAGAGGAACTTGCACGGGGATATATAGGGTTATAGGTAGAGGGGGGGGAAGCTGACTCTGTGATATATAGGGTTTATGGTAGGGGGAAACTATTCTGTGATATATGGGGTTTTATGATAGAGGGGGAAAACTGAGCTCTGTGATATATAGGGTTTTTTATAGAGGGGGAGGGGCTGAAACCCCTTAGATAAAAAAGGGTTTTTATGATAGAGGGGGAGAAAACTGAGCTCTGTGTTTTATAGGGGTTTTATGATAGAGGGGGAGAACTGAGCTCTTTATATTTTTAGGGGTTTTATGATAAAAGGGAGGGGAAGCCAAAAAAATGGGGGGTGGCCCGTGAATTTTAAAAGGGGTTTTATGAAAAGAGGGGGAGGAGCTGACTCTTTATATATGGGTTATATGGTAAAAGGAAAAGAAGCTGATTTTGGGGATATTTTGGGGGTTTTATGATAGAGGGAGGGGAAAAATGAGCTCTTTTTTGGGGGAATTGGGGGGGTTTATAAGATTTTTGGGTGGGGGAAGGGGAAGCTGAGGGCCCGTGGGTATAAGGGTTTTATGATAGAGGGGGAGGAACTGAAACTCTGTGATATATAGGGGTTTTATGGTAGAAGGAGAGGAAAACTGAGCTTTTTTTTTAAAGTTGGGGGGGTATTTTTAAGGGGGTTTTTTAATTGGGGTTTAATAGGAAACTGAAACTCTGTGATATTTTGGGGGTTTTTTGTTTGAGGGAAAGAAGCGAGCCGTGATATATAGGGTTAAAATTTATTTGAGGGGAGAAAAAGCTGGGCTTTGGTTTTTATAATATTGTTTTAATTTTTATTAAAAAGGGAAAAGGGGAAAATCTAGGTCTGTGATAAAATAAAAGTTATATTGGGTTTTTAAAAAGGGATTCACAAAGTAAATTTCCCAAAAAGGGGAAAGCGTTAAATGATGACCATACTTTTCAATCGCTGAAACTCATTCAGAAAAATCCTGCCCTTTAAATTTAAAAACTTTTAAAAATCAAAAGATCTCGGCTTTTCTCCGTATATCACATCCTTTTCTCAGGTAGGACGGCATAATCCACCTGACAGGTTCTCTTTAGCCTCTTGCCAATCGCTCGTTGACCATAAAAATGCCCCCCAAAGGTCTTTCTGACCTTATGGGGGTGGAGGGGGGAGGATAAAATATGTAAAATAATAAAATAAAAAACAGCAAAAAATATATCATTAAAAAAAATATATATTCATGGCCCAAACGGCAAAAAGTTTAGCTCCCAAACCCAAAGGGGAAAAGTTACACGGCTATTTGCTTCCCCCATATTTTTGGGCGTATTTTGCGCCCAAAGAACATGCCGCAAAATTACATAAGACAATTTTCATTAAAAAGCACTTGGTAAATGCCGTGTAAAGTCATAGCCATCGTTCAGACGATTTTATGCTCTGGATTTTTCGCCGCACTGTACACGTCGGAATAGAATTGCGATGTCGATTCTTTGCGGCGCTTGTGCGCCGTGAAATACAGGGATGTAAACCAAAAATCTGCCCAAGGCCAACGCGCCACCTTTTCAAGTTGAAATTTGCAAATGCTGATTTTAGAACTATAAATCGCCTATAAGTCAACGCCTGTGACGGAAAAGTGACACAATTACACAAATTATTTAAACGCCACTTTTGCTGTACAAAAAAATATATATATATTTTTTTTTTACTATTTTCTGCAGCATTACAAAAAAAATCTCGTGTGAAAATTCCAGAAAAATAAAGCCTAACTTATCACGGAAAAATATTAGAATAACAGAGGGCAAGAGAGCGTTAGGCGGGTTTTTCCCCCGCTTAAGGGGGCTGTACTGTGTGCACCGCTACACGTGTTTTAGAAGTAAGCGCTGGCCAGTCCATACTTCTAAAGTGCTCTATGCCGGCCCCCCATTCACTTGTTTTCGGGTGAAAAAAATCTACTGCTATGATTTTACCGTAATTGGGGCGTATTGCGGCAGTTGCCCCCAAGAAAAGACCCCAATTCGCTGTGTGAACATACCCTTATAGCCTTTGAACCTGTGTGTACTACAGAAAAAGGGGAGTGAAAGGGCCAATTGGGAACTAGATAACGAGCACTGAAGCATGACTGGGAAATTTAATGTTTTGGAAGTGACTGTCATGGACGCTATGCGCAATAGGTGGCACCAGAGATCCTAAGTCTATTCCCTAGAGTTTATTTGAATATTGTGTTTCCCATGTAGCATTGTAGGCCAAAGCCACAATACCTTTAGGGAGGGAGCAAACTGGGCCCCCATTTGGGGAAAATTACAACCCCATCATGCTTTTTAAATCTAAACAGTGGGCATGGGGGAGATTTCCCCAACAGCTGAAAGGCCACAGTTTGACGCCTGTGCTTTAGGGTTTGTTCACACGGGGTAATTTTACGGCGAATAAAGGCGCCAAAAAAATACGTAACCAATTTTCTAAAAGAGCACTAGGTTTACGCCTCCTCCCCCCCGCCGTACAATACATTGTATTTTTTCCGGGGGGAGATAATAACGTGCAATTATTTGCGTGAATACGCGCCGCGAGTAATGTACTCATGGGGGGGGAGGGTTGGGGGGACGACCGCCATGGCCTCTCCCCCCCCCCCGTCGCCGCGGGAGTAGGCACTTTAGCGCGGCCCCCAAAACACACATGTCCCCACGGCGCGTACAGTACATCGTGTGAACATAGCCTTATGGCGGCCTCCCTGGGAAGTCTGTTATGGAGTTGTGTATATGTGTACACATATGTTTGTATATGCGTCTTGTGTATATAATATTTTCTATCCTAAGCACTGTGTGACTCTCCTCTGCCCCTTGCAGGATATTCCCAGAGCTGACCAGTTCAGACCTTGTGTTACATGTGAAAAAAGGGTGAATCCTAGGGGGTTTTTTAAAAAAAACCCTTTAGGGCCCCAAAACTTATTGATTAAACATTTTTTAAAAAATTTTCCAAGCCCCCCAAACGATAACACTTTGTGGGGTTTGGGGAAAAACCCCCGGGGAAAGGATGAACCCCAGCTGCTGGAGGGGTAACAAAAATTACCCCAAAAAGGATTTAAATGCTTGACCTTTTAAAAAACAAAAACAGGGGCAAAGGGGAATGAAAAACCCCTTAAGCCCAATAGAAACCCAAATCAAACCCAAATGGACCCCCAAGGTGGGGGGGAAAAACCCCACTCCGGGGCCCCCACTAGATGACCCCCATGTGAGGGGATAACCAACACCCTCCAATTCCCACATTAAAATTTCAAAAACAAAAAATGGTAGGGAACTATCCTCCCCAACAAGTGGGTTTTTGCCCAAGTTTTCAGGGGAAATCCCTGCCCCGGGGCATACAGTATTGGTTTTGGATGCAGGTGGACATCCGTTTAGGCCTTTTTCAGGATAGGGGGAGGACACCCGCCTTCCCCCCAAACACAATAGGGTTTTTTTCAGAAGGTGCAAGAATTTCCCTTTTTGGCGCCCAAACCATTAGTTAAAAACAAAAAAGTGCCCGTGAAACCTTTTCCCCCCCAAAACAGTAGGTTGGAGGTGCGTACTCCGCGCTTTCCGGGGCCCCTACACAGTAGGGGGAGCAGAGGTCGGGACATCCCCCGTTCCCCCCCGCTTCTGGGGGGCCCCCCCCATACACAGAGGGTTAGCAGAGTCAGTGACATCCTCTGCTCCGGGGCCCCATCAAGAGGGTTAGAAAAGGTGCGGGGACTCCGCTGCTCCGGGGGCCCCCTACACAGAGGGGGTTTGCAGAGGTGCAGTGACATTCCCGTCCCGGGGGCCCCCTACACAGAGGGTTTCAGGGTGCGTGAATCCCTCTGCTCCGGGGCCCCTACACAGAGGGTTTCAGAGGTCAGGACCATCCGTTGCTCCGGGCCCCATACACGTAGGGGTTAGCGAGGTAGGGAAAACCTCTGTCCGGGGCCCCCATTTCACAGGTAGGGTTTTCAAGGTGCATGAAAACCGCTGCTCCGGGGCCCCAACACAGAGGGTTAGCAGAGGTCGTGACATCCCTCGCTCCGGGGGCCCATACAACAGAGGGTTAGCAGAGGTGCATGACATCCGTCTGCTCCGGGCCCATAACAAAGGGTTAGCAGAGGGGAGTGACTTTCCCCCGTCGGGGGCCCCCT
>JAODAL010032546.1:0-46807 GCA_025379985.1 Phyllomedusa bahiana | reverse complement strand
GGTTAGCCAAGCTTGGGTTAACTCTTTTTTGGAATAATGAAGATGCCCTTATGGTAAGATATCAATATTTTTGTTTTTGTTGAACATATGAGCATTCATATTGGTCATATCTTGGATTAGATGATCATCTCTTATTAACATCAAATCCACTACCTGCTGGAATTATTAAATAGCTTTAGCTTCAGATGACATTTTTAACTTTTTTGTACAAAAAATATGTGTGAAATTAAGTTGCAATATTACATCATTAATTTCATTCCTAGCTTCAGTTATCCTCAAAATACATGAACACCACATGTGGAATGTGCGGAAATATGAATGGGCTCAGTCAAGATGAATTCCAAGTTGGTGGTAAGTGTGATAGTTGAATCTGTACCTTATACATATGGATGTAGCAAAGTTTAACTTGTCTGTTACATCACAGATTTCTGTGTTATCTGTTCTTAGAACACAACAAAAGCCTTTAAAAAGAATTAAAGACATTGAAATATCTTTCGGTGCCTTGAGATCATTGTCTGCCAAGATTATCTTTGCTACATCTGCAGATATCTTATAATGTATTTATAATCATCTATGTTTAAGGAGGTACGGAATAAGAACATGGACATTTGGAATTACCCTTGAATTGTATTCTTATATTTGGTGTTAGGTTTTATTCACACATGTACATGATGGACTAAATTGACTTATGTTCAGTATATAAGCTTTTTGTTAATAGCACAGAAAGAAAGGTTATTTTGGATAATAAGGTAAAAAAACTGAAAACTATGCATTTTCCTGGGAAAGAAGCATCCATCCCTGTTGTACTTTCCCAGTCACAGAAATTTCAGATATTGATAGCAATCTTCATATAAGACCTAACCTGAAAACCACCATGGATCTCTAGAATGGCGGGGAACAGGTAAGCATGTTTCTGGGAGTGGTTGCTGTTCTGGAGATTCATGGGTGTCTTCATAAGAACAAATAAGCTGCCATGCATTTCAATGGTGGAGACCAAGTAAGTATAAATGTGTAGGTGGTGTGGATGGCTTCCCTACTAGCAAAAATACCATTTTCCAAGATACACGCTTTAACTAGTTCCTGACCAAGCTGCTTACTCCCCTTCCTGACATTTTCACTTTCTTAAAGGGAATGTGTCATCAAAAATGATTTATTGTTTAACTCCTGTTTTTATGTTAAACACTTTTTTAAGAATTTTTGGTTATTTTTTTTTCTAATGTTTCCATATCCTTTCAATATTTTGTAATAATTCTTAAGTCCTGCAGTTTTCACTTTTGGCCACTAACCTAATAATCGTCTAACACTTCATGTTCTGTAGAGAAAGATTCTCAGTTGTCTGCTCATTATTAAAACAAGCAGGGTCAAACTTAAAGGAGACACCAATGTATACAGATAACACAGGATCCACCCGTCACAAGAGGAGATAGTCACAGTTCACTCTTTCACCTCCCTGCAAAATGATTTCTTCCCAGGTCACTGAGCATGACTAGAAAAGTCTCCTATAGAAGTCAATGGGACTGAATCAGTCTTAAGTCTCCTATGTGCATGAAGCTACTGTAAAGCATCTCTCTGACTGCTGTTAAAGCAGTGCAAACAAGACCTAGTGGACAAAGTGAAAACTGCAAGACTTAAGAATTATTTAAAAATATTGAAAGTGATATGAAAAATTTAAAAAAAACAACCAAAAATTCCTATAAAAAAGGGGTTTAACATAAAAATGGGACTTAAACAATCACTCATTTTTTGATGACACATTCCCTTCTAGGACACGCAGGGCTGAAAACTATAGTGCTTTCTACCACTTTTTTTTTTTTTAACTTTTTTCATGATATGTTAGGCCTTATTTTTATTATACATTGTATATAATATATATATTATATATATAAGAATATATATTTATATTATATATATATATATAATATATATATATATATTATTATATTTAATATATATAATAAATATATATATCTTATTTTACATATTGTGCCCTACATAAAGTTCGGCTGCCACTGACAGCTGACTGTAGCTGCACAATTAGTGACCACTACCGGAAATGTCCAACAAAGCTAATTGGAGAAGAGAACAATAAGAGGATGTTTATAATAAGGGATTTTTTGGGGTTTTATTTGGTACATTATGATTTGGTACATAAGACCATTAAGTATACCACAACCTCTTGGGAAAGGTAATAATAATAACTTTAACGTGCTTGTTCTACAGTACATTCCAGTTTCGTTTTCTGATTATTTCTTGAAAATATGGTTGGCATGAGCCGACATCACTGAACACAAAAACATAGCGTGACCCAGAAGAAGATATATTATTAGTCATAATAAAGTAACAATAAATGATAAATGTAGTGCGGTAATAGTTCTAAAGAATAATAATTATGCATCCAGTAGGGGATTTAAAGAGCAGTACGAACGTCTGAATTTGATACAATACATAATGTCTTTTTGAAAAGGAGACTTTAAAGGGAACCTGTCACATAGGTTGTGCCCCCCTTGCTGAGGGCAGCACAAGCTAGTGTCAGACCTGCTGTTCCAGCACTTGCCCCTTATTTGTAAGATGGGCAGCAGTTTTAGAGCATTTACCTTAAATCTTATTATGAGCAGGTTTGCCCGCCCACCAAAGGCTAGCCCCCACTGACAGTTATTCATTGTTTCTATATTAAAGTAATAGGTTTGTCAGTTGAGGGGGGCGGGGCTAGCCTTGATTGGGGTTTTTAAAAAAAAATGACCTCTAAGGACCTTCGAAGACTTTCTAGCTGAAAACTGCAGATTTGAGATTAATACAAAAAACTACAGCATCTTACAGAAAAAGGGACACAGGCGGGGAAACAGAGGTCTGACACTGGCTTGTGCTTTTCCTCAGCCAGGGGGGAAAAAACTTGGGAAGGTTTTTTTAAGGGTTTTTCTCACCATGCAGTTTCACAGCTACAGCCGACTTCAGAATCACACAACTGTTCAAATTTTGGGGTCTTGCAGTATTGCACAACAGCTCTGGTTCCAAAAGATTTATAAAGAAGTCTCAGGCTGCAGGTCTCTAAAGGGTATTTACTTAGCTAAATAAGAAGCTTTCAAAGTTCTGTTCATCATGGTCATAGTGAATGACTGATAGCAGCTTAGAGCAGTGAGAGAGCAGGGAGAGGTGGGGGAAGAGAGTTGGTCGGTAACTAGAGAAACTTGTGTGCTCTAAGAGGAGATACAATCTCAACAAAGCAATGCATTTAGAAAAAGTCTTACATTTTCTGTAAGTTTTATTGTAATTTAATGCAAAAATACAATAAACTGATCAGTGTGTCTTTCTGCACAGGTCTGCTACTGACTCCTGTGCAGTTTGGAAACTTGCAAAAGTTGGATGGGCCCACTGAACAGTGTGAAGATGTTATTCCATCTGCTCCAAAAAACTGCACTGACCTGGTAAATCTAAATACATACTACACTTTACATTTTTCTGCTTGGTCTGTTCATTTGATTTTTGATTTGGGCATCTCTTTATCAAATATCTGGATCAGAGAGTGAGTAACATCTGTATATTACATGGATGGCTGATTGATGTTACTAGACACCATATCATGCAACATTTCTCCTATTTTGACAATGGGGTTTGAGTGGGGTAAAAAAGGGAAAAAAACCATACTTGCGCCATGTTTGTGGGGGTTTTGTTTTTACAACGTTCACTCTTTGGTAAAAATTATGTGCTACTTGTATTCTGAAGGTTGGTTCAATTTTGCTGATACCAAATATGGAGAGTTTTAGTTATGTTTTAGTACTTTAAAAAAATACAAGCATTGCCTATTTCTTAATTTTACACTCCAGCACCATTTTCTGCAGCCCATAGCTTTTTTATACTTTCACCTATGGACCTGAGCGAGGGTTCATTTTTTGAGAGATGAAGTGCAGTTTTTATTTGTACCATTTTGGAGTACATGTGACTTTTTGATCACTTTTTATTTAAATTTTTCAGGGACATAAAATGACCAAAAATATTCAATTTTGTTGTTTGACATATTTTTCTTCTACGGTGTTCAGTGTAAATGATGTTATATTTTAATTGATCTGACTTTCATGGACGTGGAAATACCAATTATGTGTAACTTTTTTATCATTTTATTTGTAAAATGGCAAAAGAGGGATAATTTATACTTTTAGTATTTTTTTATTTTTATTTTTTTTAACTTCTAAACCTTTTTTTTTTTTTACTTTTAGCCCACCTAGAATACTTAACCACTAAGGAGCTTAATTGTTTGTACACCCTTCTGCAATATATAAATAATGCAAAAGGTGTACCAAGATGGAGGTTCTATTACTTCCTGCCCGGAGCAGGAAGTAATAGAAACATTAATGTGGCAGCTAAGGAAACCTTCATTAGGCTTCCAGTTGCCATGGTAACCAATTGGCATCCCGTGATCTCACTGTAGAGGTGCCGACCAGAGGGAAGAACAGTTTTCATCATCGTTCCTCATTCATTTAAACACTGCAGCTACGATCGCTGTGGCGTCTAAAGGGTTAGGCAGCAGGGATCGGAGCCAGCTGTAATAAGCAGCCAGCACCCACTGCTTATGTAGAGTAAGCCCTCTACATAGAGCCTTACCAACAATAGGAGGTACCCATACTGTATATTCATTGTCACTATTATTTTTGGATATAATCGGGTTGTATGTTAGTAATGAAACCTTATTAAATGCAATTATAATTTTTCCTTCTACAGAATAAGGTCTGTGTCAGCATGTTTTCCAGCCCAGAATTCGGTGACTGTGTCTTACTTGTTCCCCAAAATGAATACATAGAAACTTGTACATCAGATCTTTGCAACTGTCAGTCTTCAAATGATCCATCCTGTTTCTGTGACAGTTTGGCTGAATAATCCCGACAGTGTGCCCATGCTGGTGGAAGACCAAGTAACTGGAGAAGCAGCATGTGCGGTAAACACATTCTTCTATAAATGAAGCACCCACTGTATATGGCCCAGCATCAGGTTCCTTTAGAAGCCAATAATTTTCCATGAATTGCTATTCTGCATTGACCTGGTTTATTTTGATTTCCAGACAGGACCTGTCCAATGAACATGATGTATGATGAGTGCGGTTCTCCATGTGCTGACACCTGTTCCAATTATGAGCAAACTCTTGTTTGTGAAGAACATTGTATAGATGGCTGCTTCTGTCCCCCAGGTAAGTTATCTTCACTTATTTAAAAGAGCATTGGGGCACTTTTATTATATAGATTGCACCAGAATTCTGTAACAATTTGCAATAAGACACTGTTATACATGCTTTACATCACATTTATAATGTGTTTTAGGCAGTTTTTAGGCACTTCTGCACCTCGTTTGAGAAAAGGGGTATGGCCCCGCTAAAATAGACAGGGCCATCTTTTCCATGGGGCACACTAGGCAGTCGTGTAGGGGCCCCAAGTGTTGTATGTATGTCTTGCATATGTGTGAACATGAGCTTTTCAGATGCATCTCGTTGACCAACAGAACGGACCCAGAGACGCATCTCACATGCAAATCTTTGAAAGATGGACCCGATCAGCGCGATGGAAACACGCAGCGGCGATCTCTCATGTGAACGCTGTTGCGTGTTCCTCATTGCCGTTTGTGTTAACCCCTTACCGACCGCGCACCGTCTTTTGACGGCGGCCGGTGCGGGTCGTTCGTCTGCAGCGACGTCTTTTGACGTCGCTGCAGACATCGGGGTTTGCGGCGCCCGGCGCCGCAGCTGCCCGGGGAAATCGGGGCTGTGCTACACAGCCCCGATCCCAGAGCATGTCCTGCAGGCATCGGGGAGCGGAGGAAACCTCCGCAACCCGGTGCTTTAACCCTTTAAATTGCGGCGGTGCGTTACCGCAGCGCAATAAAAGGGGTTTTTCCCTGCTCTGTCGGGTGATCGGAACGCCCGGTGACCCGACAGAGCTCAGGGACACTGCACAGTCAGCTCTGGGGACCTAGAGTGGCCCCCAGAGCTGTCTGTGTAAGAAGCCAGTGATTAGACGCACTTTGTGCGTCCTAATCACTGCTGTGTCAGTGACACAGATTAGCATGTATTAGCATATATGAATATGCTAATACATTACTAAGTGTAAAAAAAAAATAAATTAAAAAAAATGTTAAACAGTTCTCCCTTCATGGGAGTCAAAAAAGAGTACAAAAAACCATAAAAAGTGTAAAAAAAAGAATAAAAAAAATAAATAATAAATATAAAAATAAATATTTAATAAAAAAATAATTGTACATAGATTACACGCACAAAAAAACCTACACATATTTGGTATCCACACGGCCGTAATAACCTGTAGAATTAATCTAACAAGTTATTAAGTGGGAAATGTGAATGGTGTAAAAAAAAAAAAAAAAAAAAAAAAATTTTTGTAAAAAAAAAAAAAAAAAATACTGCAAATTTTTTATAAGTGTACTTAAACTATTCCCTTAAAAAGTACAACTTGTCTTGAATAAAACGAGGTCTCATACAACTGCGTCATTGAAAAAATAAAAAAGTTACAACTGTTTAAACGCAAAGAGGCCAAAACTAAAAAAATGTTCTGGTCATTAACTACTTTTCAGGCGTTCGGCTTAAGGGGTTAAACACACTGTTAATTGTTAGATGTGTCTCTGAGTCCGTTCTGTCGGTCCCAGAGACGAATTTGAAAAGCGTATGTTCACATGGATGCAAGGCGCTGTATGAATATACCCTAAGTGTTCAATGCTTAGAGCAAGCATACAGACTTCTTGACATGAATATCATTCTAGTAACCTTTCGCAACTACAGATGTTTAAATTACATGGTTTACTCCATGCACATTATTCTGTTTCTTCTAGGAACGGTATTTGATGATGTTAACAATCAAGGCTGTATCCCACTCAGTGAATGCTTCTGTATTTACAACAATAGGAAATATGCCCCCGGAGAATCCTACAGAAGCACTTGCCGCCAATGGTACAAAATTAAGATTTTTTTATTACTTATGTCAGGTGCTCATTGTAAGGCCATGTTCACACGGCTTATTTTGACATGGTTTTGGACCAGGTTTTCGGAGCGTTTCCACTCCCAAAACCTCACCCAAAACCTCGCGTGAAACACGCTTCTTCAGAAGAGGTTGTAGAGGCGTTTCTGTGCAAGGTTTTGAATGAGGTTTTCAACGAGGTTTTCATCCATACAAATTAACAGCCAGGACAAAAAACCTACCAGAAACGTGCCAAAAATGCACCAAAAACGCGCCTAAAACATGATTCAAGAATTGACATGACACTTCTTTTTCAGCGCTTCCAAAGAAGCGTGTAAAAACCCCGTCATGTGTGAACTATAACAAGGTTTTACATAGGAATCTATGAAATGAACTGGGGCGTTTTGGTCGAGGAAACGCTTCGATAACCTCGTCTAAAACCAAAAGCCTATTGTGATCTTCTTGTTTTTCTGATTTACATTTGTTTGTTTTGAAGTGTAACAATTTTATCATTTATTGCTGTCATTATTACTTCTTCTCCATTTTAGCACGTGTCAAGGAGGTCGGTGGAGTTGTGAGGCCCTACCCTGTGCCCGACACTGTTCCCTGGAGGGAGGATCCCACATCTACACCTATGATGGTGGTCACTATAACTTCCATGGAGACTGTAGTTACATTTTTACAAAGGTACCTATTTATTATGTGCTTACAATGTACACTTTATGTGATCACATATTTGTTAACAATATTTGATTAACTTTATCTAACACATATCTCCTCTTAAAGGGGTTTTTCATTCTATTAAAAACTAGTCTGTTGGTTGGGGAGGGGTTAAAATAGAAAAACATAAACTAAGCGATAGCGGTGGCGGTGCAGAAACAGAGCAGGTTTTAACTTGTGGGACAGGGATGTAATATTGCCGCTATATAAGAAATCATCTAGATTATGGTGTTCAGTTCTGGGCTCTAGCTTATAGAAAGGATGTACTGGAGTTAGAAAGGATAAAAAGACGAGCATCCAAACTAATAAGGGGAATGGAGCATCTTAATTATGAGGAAAGGTTAAAAGAATTAAACCTACCTAGTCTTCCGAAAAGATGACTATAGGAGACATGATTAATTTATATAAGTACAAAAAGTACAGGGAAAAGTTATTTCATGTAAAACCCCATAATAAGAGAAGGGGACATTTCCTCTATCTGGAGAAAAAAAGATTCAATATCCAGAGGTGAAATGCTTCTTTATCAAAAGAACTGTGAACCTGAGGAATAGCCTGCCTGAGGAGCTGGTCACAGCAGGAACAGGTGAGGGCTTCAGGAAAGGCTTAGATTACTACTTACAACTAAATAATATTAATACTTATGTAGCCGTATAAAACATCTGGATCCAGTCTGATGGCAGCTCTGGGATCAGGAATGAAATATTCTTTAGGGCAGATTGGTTCTTGGTTTATGGGTTCCAAAGTCCTCATCAGGTGAAACAAAGCTTACGAATGTTCTTTACCCCACGTTCAATCTCATCTTTACCCACCCTTGGATTAACTTGATGATCATATGTCTATTTTCAACCATACTTACTATGTAACTATGTAACAGTGAGTTATTTTTTTCTAATTTTACCCTTCCCCGATCAGCATACAGTGTTTTAATAGAATAGACAGCCTCTTTAAGTTATAGGACAGATCATCTAGCATACAAGTATACCTAAATATCCTTTATAGCCTATGTACTTGAGTCTCTGATTCATTGTGTCTTCTCAGGACTGTGTTCAGAACATGTTTTCTGTACTTGTTGAGCTGAAGAAGTGTGGCACCACCGAAACAGAGACCTGCCTAAAAAGTGTTATCCTCTATCTGGAAAGAGGATTAACTGTAAGTATTGGCATGCCTTTAATTTACCCAGAGGTGTAAGTTGAATCTCTTGGGTTTGACACAAAACCTATAATAGGGCCCACCAGCCACAATGTGCTTTTTATAATATTGTGTGTTCTTACGGGACAGAGGGACCTTTAGGCCCCTTGAAGCATAGCTACCAGGGTTCAAAAGCTGTACCCCCTATAACTGTGCCCCTGCACTCACCCTTACAGTTCATATAACCAACTTATCCAACAAGACAGAGGATATTGCTGTTAGTGTTACCCTGTGTTAATGCCTATCTCCAGCTACTTTCATTGTATAAACTGAGATAACTCTTCTTACAGGTCGTCACACTTACATGTTCTGGGGCTATTCTCCTAAATGGGGTGTATGCCAGTACACCACTTTTCACAGGTAGGGTATAATTTCTGTATTCTGATGGTTGTTTATGACAGTGCTAATTGTTTAGCAATCAAACTTATTAGTAGAAATACATTTCTCCTGAAAACCAGACACTGGAAATTTTCCTAAAGGTATAGATGAACAGATTCTCCTCTTTTTGTTACAAATGTCCAATACTATTACAATGGGTGCGGTTTATAGGCAAGTTTTCCAATAAAGGAGCAGCTGTCTCACTATGTCCTCCTTATTTTGTACATTGTATATTGTTAATTAAGTTTCCTTTGTTTTCCCACTGACCTTCTATATTTTCCTTTCCAGAGGACCTCGCTGTGCTCCAGCCTTCCTCCTTTTACTTGATTGTTAAGAGTTTCATTGGGATCCAGATCCAAATCCAGCTCAACCCTGTTATGCAGATCTCTGTGAGCTTGGACCCCAAGTATCAGGGAGACGTATGTGGTAGGTTATTGATATTAGTGCTAAGTTGCTTCTCCTTTTGCAGACACTTCTATTGTTGTTTTAGTGTATGACACATTTAGCTACAGCTCTCAGAAGGTTCCTTCAAGGCATTTTGTCACCGGTGGCAAAAATTTACTTAGTGGCATTTTTACCACCATAGATTTTGACAGCATATCACTAAGATTTGCCATCAAAGTCTCATATGTGATGATCCCACCTCTTGGACCTACATCTAGCTCGGGAATGTTCCCCCAAAAGTTACAGAGTATACTGAAGAGCTGGTCACGCTTGTGCACGGCTCCCCATTCTGTTCTATGGGAGTTTTAAGTTGAGATGAACACATCGCTCAGCTATATAGACCTGTATCTATATGTCATGTGATAGAAGCCATCATTACATCATTTGTGGAGGCAAAGTATTCTGCTTAACATTGGGAGACCTCTTTCACAGTGGCAGCAACTTTTTTGGTAGTCACCTCTTCCATACATCTATCACCTGGGTCACGTACCCAGCCTCCAAGAGATACATCACCACTTCTTGGGCTTTTACTTAAAGGGTTACTCCTATTTCGTAACTTCTAGGATAGGAGATGGCAATGAGCTGGCTGCAGAAAATGGAGAGATGGCTGTGCATGCGTGGCTCTATCTATTTATTTCTGTGGGAGTTGTAAATACAGCCAAGCACATTCACTTGGCTGTATTTGGAAATCCCATAGAAGAGGATAGCGAGTGTCACACATATAGTACGTGGCCATCGATCTCCATTCTCTGTGGCCAGCTCATTTCCATCTCTTAACCTGGAAGATTGGAGATGAGAAAAAGCTTTTAAGAGTACAAATCTGATGTCACTGGTGGTAGATTCATTCTTGATTGTTTAAATTCAATAGGCATCATCCCAAGTAAACAAAAATCTTATTATCTGGTCAACAGGTCTTTGTGGAGATTTCAACAACATCCGGACTGATGACTTTCGAGCTGTCAGTGGCATTCTGGAAGGGACAGCTTCGGCTTTTGCCAACACATGGAAGAGTCGAACGGACTGTGATGATGTGAAGGACAGTTATGACAATCCATGCTTACTTAGTGTGCAGAATGGTACGTAGACCAGGATCTTGCTCTCAGTGGATCTTGTACTCATATTCCCATATAAATACAGATGTAGCAAAGATATCATATCTCTGCCCCGAATGTTATCTCATCTTTTTTAATACTTTTCAATTATTTTTATTGTAAAATAAGAACAGATAACATGGAAAGCCACGATACAACTATCAAGTTAAACATTGCTACATCCTCATACATAGCACAATGCATATGTTTGAATGTTTGAACTCTGTTAAATGGATAAAATCTTATTTTGGTTACTGCAGAAAAATTTGCCCAGCAATGGTGTTCTCAGCTTTCGGACAGTGATGGACCTTTTGCACCATGTCATGCTGCTGTGAATCCAAGAGTATATAAAAAGGTAGCATAAGAATATCTTAGACAACAGTTAAGGGGTTCTTCTGACAACTGGGATAGCCAGTTGTGGTGTCTCACTGTGCTATGTTCTACCTGTAACTCTCATTCACTTCTTTGGGAGTTATGGAATCAAGAAAGCACAACAAGCTTGGTTGGTTCTATAATATGAGTGACTGCTCACCAAGAGGGATGGGGATTGGAGGCAGGGTCGGGGCAAGGCATTTTGATGCCCTAGGCAAATACAGGCCAATGTCGCTCACCTCCATCCTAAAGAAATGGTGCCCATCCTCCCAAAAAGATGGTGCCCCCTGCACTAATTCCTCTCCCCCATGGCACTAATTTCTCTCCCCTTCTGCACCAGTTCCTCTCCCCTCTGCACCAGTTCCTCTCCCCTCTGCACCAGTTCCTTCCCCCTCTGCACCAGTTCCTCTCTTCCCTTCAGCAGCTCCTCCCCCACTTAGTAAACACTCACCTGTGAGTAGAGCTACCCATCTTCTTCTACACTCAGTGTTAGGGAGAGGGAGACAAAGCTCCGTCCACTCTCCCTATCACACACTGCTCTGGCAGCTTCCTGTCATGTAACAAGAAGCTTTCAGACGAGCGCAGGGAGGTGAGGAGAGTGTATAACCCTGACCCCCCAGGAAGGGAGCAGGGGGGTGAAGGTAAACTGCTGCCCCTCCTGTTCTATGAAGGTGGCAGCAGTGACTGTCCGGCACCTGCTATGTATGGAGCTGGCTTAGCTCCTGAGCCGGCTCCATACCTGCGCCCCCCTAGTGACAGGCAGAGGAAGGCACCCTAGGCGATCGTCTATCTCTGCCTACCCATTGTCTCGGCCCTGATTGGAGGTCACCCATTCTGGAGATCACTGCAGTTCCCAGAAGTGGTACTCACTTCTATCAGACATTTACGGCATATCCAGAGGACATCTAATAATTTCCTCTCGCCACGGTGTTTTTGTTGATTTCTGTATATGATCTTATTCTAATTTATTAATAATTTCTTTGATCATCCATAATCTAAAAATACTTAAAATATTGTTATATACAGCAGAGTCAGATACACAGGGTAACATAGTTTTGTAAATGACTCCCCACAGAACTGTATGTATGACAGCTGTAATTATGAAAAGAGTGCCGACAGTGTATGCGCAGCATTTGCAGCCTATGTACGAGCCTGTGCTGCTGAAGGGGTGATCCTGACAGACTGGAGAGGTGTCATCTGTGGTAAATACAAGAAATTACTATCTTTGTTATACTGTTATCATCTTTATGAAAGTGATACATATACTAAGCATTACAGAATGTAAATCAGTATACCTAACACTAATAGTAGGTTCATATATATCCAGTCCTAAAGTGTAACTCCACCCTGGATTTCTTTTTTTTTTTTTACTACATTTTAGGTAATATATGACACTGCAAAGTTGAGATCTGCAGGGCTTTAGAATCCTTGTGCCTGTCCTCCCTTGTCTTTAGAAAAACAGCAAGACAATAGAATATATGTCAGTTTCCAAAAGTATTGGGCGCCTAGGAGGCCCATCTCATTTTGGCCTTTGTTGCAGGTATCATTAGTAGAGATGAGCGAGCAGTAAAACGTTCTAGTTCGATTAGAACCTTGAACTTTTGTGAGTTCGGTTCGAGGTTCTATTCGAACTAGAACTCGAACCCCATTAAAGTGAATGGGAGAAGATGTTCTGTATAATTTTTATACCTATACAGGTGAGGAGAAGCTGGAATTACCATCCATAACAGTAAATTGGATACGTGGAACAACTTAGTGAAGAAAATTTGGCTCTAAGAGTGACAGAAAAAAATTGAGAGGCTAAAATACTTAATTCCTTTCAATGGCTAACTGAAAAGATGAGAACAGCTTGCAATCAGGGGTGTAGCTATAGGAGGTGCAGTGATAGCAGCTCCTACAGGGCCCTGCATCCTGAGGGGGCCCAAAAGCCCCTTTGACACATAGGAGATTTGGAGATGGTGTGTTATACTTATATTATAATTACTGGACCCCCCCCAATCTGCAAAAACGTAACTTTTGTACACTGAGTATGATTTAGCAAATCCAAGCACTCTGTATAATATATATCCATGTATATGAGAGTTAGGCGTTATGTGAACCTGCAAATGTCACCAAATAACAGCTTCTGTTATTCTGGATGTGGGAAAGATGCAGCCAGCAATACCAAACTCCCTAACTATTGCTGTCTATGGAGAGGAAAATGCTATCTAACTAACTAAGAGCAGTCTGTACAGTACAGAGAGTGAGCTGAAAATGGCGTTCACAAGGCAATACAGTGAAATGTATATAACATGGTCATGTGATTTTAGCAGCCAATGAGAGCCTTACACCTCAGCGATGAAGTTTTTGACACTTCTCTGTGCTCTGCACTGATTGAATGGCCGCCAAAAGTGCAGAAAGGTGATTGAATGGCCACCAAGATTGCAGAAAGCCGCTGAAAATGAAACTGAAAATGGCGTGTCGAACTAGAACTTTACTCGAATGAACAGTAAAATGTTCAGTTCGAGGTCTAAAAATCTAAGACGTTCTACTAGAACTTAACTTTTCTAGAATGGTTCAATCAGCACTTATAAATAGGGTTACCTTGAAAAAAGCATTCCAATATATACTGTGGTGGAGCCATTGGAGACTATAGAGCAAAGGAAGTCTCTTTTGGACTAGTTTTGCTCTATTACCTATCAGTATATGCTTTTTGTGCGGGACATAAAGCATGGTAGACCATTCTTTTGTTTCTGGCCCATGAAGAGTATATGAATTGGAAAAAGAGCAAGTATAGTATAAAAGCTATTAAACCTGTCCTATTTTTTTCTATGGCTCTGCCATGGACCCACCTCAGTACCCATTGGGATATCTTTTTTAGGTATGGATGAACAGAGGCCCAAAATGTAAATGAGGCCTAAAATGGAGGGATCATGAAAGTGTGAGTGACAGGTATTTGATTCTGGCCATTAACATGAAGGCTGGATTTACATGTTGCGTTTTTAACTTTGTCTTTTTTTGCTGCATTTAAGTGTATCATAAATGCCAAATTGGATATATTTGTTGAAAAACACGTGTTTTAATCAATTCAAATTTGATAAAGTTGTAACACCTACTGTAGGTCCTATTACTATCATATTCGAGTCTTTTCCACATGCACTTGTGAAACACAGCAAAAGAAGCAAGTTGTGAACCCAGCCAGAGTCTCTCCCTCTCTGTTTTACATATATCAGCCAACTGCTTTGAAAGGGTATTTCCATCTGACACATTTATGGTATATCCACAGAGGTAGATATTTGAAATGGAAATACCCCTTTACAGTATCTGTAGATCAATGTAACTCATATGGGAGACAATGATTAACAATGTTATCTGTACTTTTAATTCAAGATAAATATACACACAACTGCCCAAAGAACAGCACCTATCAGTACTCCATTAGCACCTGCCAGAAACCTGTCGTTTTTTTGAGTGAGCCCCCCCCACGCAGCTTCCTTTGCCACTATAGACGGCGGTTTTCCCAAAAATTAAACCTTTGTTGTGACAGCAATGCATTGGCCGAAAAGGGAATCCCCCTTTTAACTACAAAGGACATTTCATCCCCCAGGAGGGCGTATAAAAATGGGGCCATGGGGAAACTAGAGCCGGGGAGATATGAAAAAAGGATGTTGTAATTAATATATGGTTGGCACATGTAGCAGATATTGCTTTTGAGGTTATGGTATTTCCAGAAGCTGTACGCATTCCTGGAGTTTTTATCATTTTTGTAGCCTTTATTTGGCTATTCTCTGTTTTAAAAATAAAATGTAATTTAAAAAAACTACAAAAATTATGTATATATATTTTTCATTCAGCTCATGCCAGAATGGCAGACTACACTGCGTTGGTAACACTTCAAGTATTGAAGGTAACTAAATATTACTTTCCTTTAGTTAATTGCCTTTTTTGTCTATTTATTTTCTTCTTTTATATATAGTATGAATACTATGTTACATGTTAGTGGTTGCAAGACATTAAATGTGTTCTTTGCTTTTTGCCGTTCCTGTCAATGTTTCTGTGATAATGTTAAATAAGAACATTTGTATGGCCTTGAATGACGCCATAACGTCCTTCAGTACCTACTGCACCATTGTCATATGTAAGACTGTGTAACCTCAATTAACTATTATTTTTTTTTTCAGTTTGCCCTGAAAATATGGTTTACTTTGACTGTGCCAATGCTTCAAAGGGAGGACCAGGAGCTGAGTGTCAGAAGACATGCCAAACCTTGGACTTGGAATGTGTAAGTAACTGGTATCATAGACAGGGGAGAAAAAAGTAACCATTTTGCCCCACAGTGAAATATTGAATATACAGTAGTTCCAGCCCTGCAGGAACCCTTTCAGCAGTAACTGAGTTCAGGGCATGATATGTTCAGACTATTTTGGTCTACACTTCTTCCCTTGTAAATTCCATTTATTTTTCATAACTTCATTCGTTTTTTTGTGCCCCCTTCCACTCTGCCCATCCATCATCCATAGCGTGTACTACCTCCAAGGGTATGTTAACACGGCATAATTGCGGGGCGGGGAAAGGGGGGGGCGGCAGCCCGGCGACCCATTACTTCTAACCAGGGGGGGGAATAGAAAGGCTGGCCCAAAAAACATTCAGTGGGGCCCCCCTCACCCCAAAAATTTCAAATTGCGTGTATTTTTATAAACTTACGTAAAATGGAGGACCGGACTTGCAATCGCTTTATCACAAAATATAATACACAGCAGTACAATAATTTTTGCAATGTATTATGCCCTGTTACATGCAGCTTATTAAACTCTTTTTCTACGGGGCCTAATACAGGGCAACCAAAAGGGGCCCTTTAAAATTTACCCTCCACTGCCATTGCAAAAAAATCCACACCCGGCCAAACATTTTGTACGATCCCCGATGGTTTTCACAGAGGGGAGCTCCCTTCCCAACTGTTAATCACTTTAGATTTTTGTGTCTACAAATTGTCTAAAACATCTTTGGGAAAGGGGTGTTAAAATTTTTGGGAAATTTTTCCAAATTTTAAAAATCCAACCCCTTCAAGCTGTGCTCACACTGGCTCTGATCGCTGCACTGCGGATATAAAAAACCACAAGGCAACTACATCCGTGGTGAGGAGGCCCAAAGGGCCTATAGAAAAATCCCGGCGGCTTTAACCCCCTTTAAACCGACATTGATGTGATCCCCCCTTACATAGTTTGGTGGGAAACAGCTGCTATTGCTTTCAATTTCCAAAATGCCAACCTGTTTTCCCACTTAGACCCAGGGGAAAAGATGGCTAAATAAATGAGAAATTTTGGGGCCAAACCATCTTGTACACCCTAATGCTTTTGTATTGCAATGCTTTAAACTGAAATAAATATCCCCGGGTTTAAAGCACCGTAAGTAAAAAAAAAAAAAAGGGGAAAAAAAAAGTTTAAAGAGTTCCCCAATCCCCCCAAATTTTTTTGCATTTTTATTTTTAAAAAAATTTAAACAAGTTACACAAATTTGGTTTTGCTGGCCCAAAAAAACATCTGTTTCAAACTAAAATCAAACATCATCTATCTCGATGTGAAAAACCAGAAAAAGAAAAAAAATTCCAAATCCCAAAAACGGGTTTTTTTTTTTGGAAAATTTCACTCCCATAAAAATTAAAAAAAAATTTAAAAAAAAATTCGAAATGAAACCCAAAACTGATAGCAATAAAAATTGCATTCAGCTGAAAAAATTTTCCCTCCCTGCGTCCGTAGGTGTTAGGACAAAAAAGAAAAGGGCCCCCAGAAAATGGCGACATATCGTACATTTCAACAATAAAAAATTTTTGGGAATTTTTTAATGGTACCAAAACAAAAAAGGAAAACCCCACAATTTTTGGTAAGGGGGAAAACATCTCAACCTGTAAAATACAGAAAACACATATTCAAACGGCAGATTGAATCCCCCAAAAAAAACCCCTTTAAAAACAGGGGCGCAAGTACGTTTTATTTTTAAGGTTTCCCATTTAAAAATTCTAGTACATTAAAAACACCATTTGAAAGTAAAAACTTTTTCCCGCAAAACAGAAGGGCCCCCATATCTCAATGTAAGGGGGAAAAAAAAAAAAAGTTTTTGACTTTTGGGAAGGTGGCAGGCAAAAAAAATTTTAAAAAAAAAAAAAATAGGGCCTTTTCTTCAAGGTTAATAAGTGCTGAAATGTAACTTTTCACCCAGGGTTATTTTTAGTCTACCTTTAGGCCCCAAACACCTATAACCCCTTGAGGTTTTTGTTAGGAAAAAATTTTATCACATGTTCCCTTGAAATAACATAAAAAAAAAAAAGCCCCAGCAAGCCGCGCTATTTTTGAGATCTTAAAATCAGGACGCCACACGGAAAACAACAAACCCATAGTAATTAATTTAAAATCAACCCGTCGTGCATGTCCATTGTAAATAACGGGTCCCCAGGCGCCCTTTTCTCCTCTGCGTTGGGGGTTTTTAAAGGAACCCCCGAGATGTAGGTGGCACCAGGCTTTAATGCTGCAGAGAAAGGGGGACCCTTTTTTTTTGTAAAAAACCCCCACCGGTCTCTGGACCCTCTCCCACTTCTCCCCTTTTCTTTATCACCATCTTTTTTTAGCCAAATGATTTTCTTGGGTGAAGAGGGTGACTGGGGAAAAGGCCCCGCACAGAAAAATGCCCCCCCCCAGTGCAACAATCCCCAGCCTACGCCCCCTCCCAGGACAAAAAAGTAACACTACCCCCCCCCCACTCCTGCCCCCTCCCCCACCTTAACCCCTTCATCTGGGAGTCACAGGGCTGCAGCACACGGGAAAAAGGTGGGGGGTTTGGCCCTTTATTTTTGAGCTATGTGTGGTTTTCCCGCTGCCTGTGGCTGTATTTCTCACCTTCTGTAAATGGGGGGCAGTGACAGCACAGGGAGAGCAGTCCCCTGATAAATCACTGTTTTTTGGCAGAGGAATGTGGGTTTTTCCCCTCCCCCCTCTGTCCCCGGCCCCCCCTTCCCCTTCAGCGTCTGTACTGGACGGGGAAAGGGGGAGGGGCGCTTGAACAGGAGCTGGGACTCTGATCGTTAAATGCAGCTCCCCCCCCCCCACCCCCCTCTGTCCGGAGTCCGTGTCTGTAGAAGAAGGGCTGTAGTGACAGCTGGCAGGCAGCTGCTTTATAACGGGGCCCCCGACAGGAACTTTTAGTTACTTTTACTGCCGGCCGGGGCCCCGGTTTCGGAACGACCGAGCAAAGATGTATTTCTGGCTGCTCGGGCCCCGGGCCCCCCTAAAGGGGGGGCGGGGGGCCCCGTAGCAACTGCCCATGTCTGCTTCCCCTGTGGTTCCGCCCCTGTTCCCTAAAATAAGACCGTATTTTTGGCGTAGTAATTGACATTTCCCCTTTCCCCTTTCCCCCCCCGTTTCCCTTTGCGAGCGGGGAGAGGAGGCGTAATCCATAGTTCTCTATGAGAACTGTGGATTACCGTAATGACTGGGACGTATCTCGACCCGTATTGAGCGCAGTACGGTGAGAAATACGTGCCGAAATATGTCCCAATTTAAGCTGTGTGAACATAGCCTAAGTGTGGATCCTTCGTGACCTTAGCTGCTGTGCTAAAAAATTGCTGCAATTTTTGTTACCCTGGTAGCCATGATCATAAAATATAAACAGCAATATGATTGTATCACCTAGGGCCAGGCTGACATCTGCATTTTTATTTCCAATTTTCTGTTCCGCTATAGGAAAAGAAATATAAAAAAACAACAGCAGCAGTGCTGGATCCATTACAACATGATGGACATCGACAGTGCTCAATGAACTCCATTTATTATAATGAGGTCCATTGGTATCTGTCACTGTGTCAGTCATTTAATTTTTTGATGGAATCTGTGATGGAGCTCAGGCACAGATGAAAGCCTTGTCCAGTGTAGAACTGGGGGTCCTGAGGCCCACCAGGAGAGTTGATCTCGGGGGCCACATTAGAGCTACTGTACATGAAAATATTACTTTTTAGGCCTCTCGGACATAAATGCATTTTACCACATAATAAAGTGTACAAAACAGAACTGTACTGTGCGGTCCACTCTACCAAGTGTGCCACATATCTGTCTCATACATCAGTGTCACATGTCTTTCTGTATCACACATTTGTCACAGACATGGCTAAGTGGGTCCATCCATACCCCCCTCCTTTCCCCACCAATCCACATACAATATCCATCTCCGAGCTTTCCTTGGTCAGGCACCTCTCCACTTTCTAAAATAAACAACACTATGAACCCAATCAAATGTACCCTGACACTATACCCTACAATACCATCACATAGAGACCACATAGTGGTCAGACAGCAGCTCAGGTGACATCACATGACAGTGAATTCAGCACTGATCCAACACAGAATCAAAATAACCCCTGACACCCAGGGACTCACAGGACTTCTCAGATGAGTTGTTCCCTTCTCTCGTTCTTTTTCCCTTTTCTTCTCCATCCAGTCAGAAATAAGATCCCCAGGTAAGGTGAAAGAAGATGGCCCCAGTTAATAGGTGTAGATTGGACCCTATCTTAGGAATGATGGTGGGCCCAGGGTCAGGTAGGTGATAGGTGGGCCCCAGTTAGGTAGGATGTAGGTAGGTGGGCCCCAATTAGGTAGGTGATAGTGGGCTCCATGTAGGTAGGGCCCCATTACATATAGAAAAGAAAAAAAACCTCACCTAACTCCACATTCTTCCAACGTGATGAGCAGCAGGCCAGCTTCAAGTGTAGCACGGTGTAGGTGACACGATGATTTGATGTCATCACGCTGCCTATGTCAGCACTAGTGGTCAACGCCTGATAGGCTTCAAGCCTTAGGCTTACCAGGCTGAATAGTCAGTTTTGCTGTGCTCCACTAAGACCGCGTAGCCCCCGGAATGAAGGGCACTTGCATGTAGGGGACTTGATATGGTAGATGTAATTTTGTCTGTGACTTAATGCCTATAGTTAAGTGGAGAGTACATACTGCCCCTAACAATTTTTGTGATGTGTCTGATTTTGTCACAATTATTGCTGTAAAGTTACTAATAAATTGTAAGACATAAATGTCTAAACATGTGCCAAACTTATCATGTTGCAGAAGCTTTTTTATTACATTTAGAGCCGTTATACACTGTCTAGTCTATGCTTACACTAAGTATTAGACATGATTAGTAAATTTTCCCTACTTTCTTTTTTGTGCCCACAGTTTAGCATTCAGTGTGCTTCGGGTTGTGTTTGTCCCGATGGCCTTGTGCTTAGTAGTAATGGCAGTTGCATTCCTGAAGAAGCGTTTCCATGTGTCCACAATGGTGAACTTTACCAAGATGGGGACACTATCCAGCAAGATTGTAACACATGGTAAGGAAATTGCAGTTTCAGGTACCCAGAACCCATTTAGCTGTATGCAATATAATAATGCAATATAAAAGCAACTACAAGTTAGCAGTAGAGATTTAATTATTAATATACATTTTGGGCCTTATGTATGAAAACTGTCTATCAGTAAGACTATCTATGTTGCCCATAGCAACCAATCACAGCTCAGCTTCTATTTTTCCAGAGCACCATATTAAATGTAAGCTGAGCTCTGATTGGTTTCTATGGGCAACAAAGACTGTTTTACTACTAGACAGTTTTCATTTTTGTTTGTAAAAATGAAGGCTGTCATATTATGAACTTTTAACATTCAGTCATTTGAAATCTCTTCATTGTCTTTTTAGCTCCTGCAAAGATAGAAAGTGGCAGTGTACGAAGAACGAGTGCCACAGGACCTGTGTTGTGTATGGAGAAGGCCACTATGTAACCTTTGATGGCAAACGTTTCGATTTTAGTGGAGACTGTGAATATACACTGACTCAGGTACTGAAAAAGCATATGGTGCACATCTAAAGAGTCCCCTTACAAAAGGGGGTCTATATAGTAGGAGTATGGGCGACATATCATTTTTGCCTCCCAGGCGCCATTTTTATTATGCGCATTTGTAGTGTAGACTGCACCTGAATCTATGAACCTGTTCTACTGTGGATCATAGATTTAGCGCTTTCTAGCTACAAAGCAACACTTCTGGCTCAGGTAAACCACTTTTAAAGTGCTCTACCTGCTCCAGCAGTAATGCGCCTGGATTTGCCGTACTAAAGTCATAAATGTGGAGCTTCGTATGGTTCTAGTGCGCCCCGCCTCCAGCATGATCCCCCCGATCTCAGGCACATTACAAACTGTCACGGGTGCTCTGTAAGGCGCCTAATATTGGAGTGCGCCTGGTTAAAAATATAGCGAACAGGGCTGCGCCAGTTTTCGGGCTGAAAAGACGACAGACTGAAAACATGCCAGACTTCTGCCACGTTCATACATGTCGCCCTAAAAGTCTCATCTGTATATTTATCCCGTTACTTGTAAAAAGTAAAAGTGTCCTAAATGGATAAAGTAATAGTGGTACCTACTTTCTTACATTAATACAATACACTGTGTTTTCCTATAGGATTATTGCTTACCCAATTCTGTAAATGGTTCATTCCGAGTCATCACTGAGAATATGCCATGTGGGACCACTGGAGCCACCTGTTCTAAGGCCATAAAGGTTTTTCTTGGGGTAAGCCAGGGATGTACAACATTTGGTATGAGGGCCACATGCCTCAGGCTTAACTAAGCTTAATGGCCAAAATAAAAATTATTTTTATTTATAAAGGGTTATAAATATCTTGGGACATTCATGGCATAGTAAAAGAATGGCTGTCACAGGTGGTGCCCGCAGCCGTGGGCCAGGCTGCGGGCACACCCGTGTCTGGTCTGTGTCCCCCTGCTTTGGGCATGAGTGGCGCCGTGGCCCGTGGTCCGCTCCTGTCCCCGTGCGGCTCTCTGCCGGCTGCAGTGCCCCCTAGCGCGCGCGGCAGTTCTTTGAAATTTAAAGGGCCAGCGCGCCAGTAATTGGTTAATTGCTGGCCACTGGTCCTATATATTGGTTCCGCCCCGGCACTTCCTTGCCGGATCTATTGTGCCCATTGCCTATAGAGAAAGCGTTGGAAGTGCTTTCTAGTGTCTTCATTGTTCTGACCCTCTTGCTACGTTTATTGACCACGAACCTTTGCTGCCTATCCTGAACTTTCTGCCTGTCCACGACTACACCTACGCCTGATGATTATGTACCACGCTCACCCTTGGCTGCCACCGCAAGCAAGTCACGTCAGTGGAAGCGACCTGGTAGACTCCCGCCGCAGCAAGTCCATCCCGCTTTGCGGCGGGCTCTGGTGAAAACTGGGACCTACTTAGACTCCGCTCCCTGGCGTGGCTTATACCATCGCTTGCGGTGGTCCAGCGGATCCACTACCGCTGTCCATAACAATAGCAAAAATGTCTAATAGATGTTAATTTCTCTTCCAGAACTTTCATCATACAGGACAATGGGGGTTCTCTTCTCCCCTGTCTTTTTCTCTTATCCACTACCTGATATAGTTTATGTAAATTACTGAAACCGCTGAGTGTTTTTTACTACTTGCTTATACTATAATAAAGTTTTCTACTATCTCTAGGCTTTATTTAGTCCTTTGTGGTGATGCACACAGAGGTCAAAAGATTTGCATTCTGCCAATATATGGCATTCCCAGACATGGCCAAACTGTGCACCATGAGTATTTACCCATCCATACTCCCACATTATTCCCTTTTTATCTGATATGAAAAATTTATGTCAGCAGCCACCTGAACCGTACAGACATTTCTGTGACTAGATGGCTGGCTTTTAAGTAGATATCTATTGGGGATCTTATTCATTTGTAACTCATTTCCTTTTCAGTTGTTGTCCCAAATTCCCTTTTTCCCATTCCATATCTCAACTTCTTTTAATGGCAAATCCAAATGCAATGAAAACTTCTGAACATGACTATCCAAAATCAAAAAAATAAATATATACTAGATATAAGAGAAATGAAAGATTATTGATGATGTTTTGTAAGGTTGTTATCTTCATTGCATTGGAAATGTTCTAAATGTAATATTTAGGGCCACACGTATGAAACTGTTTAGGTCTAAAACTCACTCTTTTTCCCATAGTAACCTATGGGCAAAAAAGTGAGTTTTAGACCTAAACAGGTTCATACATGTGGCCCTTAATGTGTTATCTTCATTAGAACTTTGAACTGAAGCTGAGTGATGGATCATATGAAGTCTTGAAAAGGGACATTGGCGGTGAAGTCCCCTACCAAGTTAGGCAGATGGGCAATTATCTTGTAATCGAGGCCAAGAATGGATTGATTCTCCTATGGGACAAGAAGACTAGTGTCCTAATCAAGCTAAGCCCTAAGTTCAAGGTGAGCAGTCTATCATCCAGTATTGTTTTAATATTTAATATGTTTATTATTGGTTCATTTTTATCTTGTGCCTTTGAGCCGGTGGACTTAGAAAGTAGAGGAAACTCTTGAAGAAATGAGAGAACAAAGCAAGGGTCATAAAAAGGAGGGAGAAAACTCAATTCCATCAGTGCATGTCTATACTAGTCTGTGTTTGTCTTTATTATATTTGCCTTAAAGAAAAAAAATTTCTTCCTATTAGGGACATGTTTGCGGTCTATGTGGTAACTATGATGGTAGTGTATCCAATGATTTTACCACAAGGAGCCAATCGGTTGTTGTGAGTATTCAAGAATTTGGAAACAGTTGGAAAGCTGCCCCTACATGTCCTAATGTTCTGCCCTTAAGGGACCCTTGTTTTACCAACCCATACCGTAAAACCTGGTCGCAGAAGCAATGCAGCATTATTATGGGTTCTATCTTCTCCAAGTGTCATTCCAAGGTAAGACAAATTTCAGTTTATACTTTCTCCAGAGTCAAAGACTTACAAGGTTCTAACAATATTAAAATTTTAGGTTGACCCTACTCCTTACAATGAGGCATGTGTCAGTGACACATGTGCTTGTGATTCTGGTGGAGACTGTGAGTGCTTTTGTACCGCTGTTGCTGCTTATGCTGCTGCCTGTAGTCAAGCAGGAATTTGTGTATCATGGAGAACGCCTGAGACATGCCGTAAGTTGTTTTATTCAATAAAACAAGTAATCTAGAAATCAAATTGTTTCTCATAAAAAATTATGTAGAGCATAAAAGAATGTTTTTCAGGATTTTATGACTTTTATCTGGATCAATGTTGTGGTTTCTAGCTCTATTTTGTGATTACTATAATCCTGATGGAGAGTGTGAATGGCACTATAAGCCGTGTGGAGCTAACTGCATGAAGACCTGTAGGAACCCAAGTGGCCAGTGCATGAACAACCTACCTGGATTAGAAGGTAAGATCATCTAGAATAGGCTGAATCTTACACCTGATTGGTTTGTCTCCTTCATCTTCAATATGAACAGTTTTCTCTATTGGTTGTTTTTTTATGCTCTACTCAGTGCGGGAGTCGACTCATTAGAATAACCCTTAATCAAAAGGTAGCTCCTCATGGTCTAACTTTTATGAGTCCGGTTGCTGAAATCTTGGGCAATTATCTGAAACTGTATGTCCAAAGAAAACTTCTGACAGCCACTCAAAGCCATATTACATGGTGCCCATTCCACTGAAAGAAAGCCACTGTCTAATCAACTATGGACCTGTGTGGTTCTAAAATATTCTTATTCAGCACCCACAGCTTTAAAACTGAGATCTTTTATGGCTTCATAACGAAATATCTAAAAATGTGTTAAAGGGTTTTTCTCATCACAACGATTAGCTTTTAATATCTAGGAAAAGGTAAACGAATAATATTACCAAATAAATTGCTGTTTTGATTTTGCTTTCGTCCGGAGATAATGAAGATTGTATGTACTACTAGTGTACAAAAGGTTCTCTTGGTTACCGTTCACCTGTTTCTGCTCTCTCTCTTTCTCATTGCTCCAAGCTGTTGTCCGATCATGAGGAATCACTCCCTGCTGAGTCTCATCTCTAGCACTGCAGCTTGTTTATTTAAGTTAATGACAAGCTGAATCACCTTAAAGTTCTGTAGCTTTGTGCACTACTGATTAGAAATATCCAGCATTTATCTCACTGTAAAAGGAGTAGCAGAGCTGATATGCCAATCGCTAGAATAAAACCACCCACAGCCTAACCAAGAAGCATGAGTCTGAAGCTGGCTGTGGCTCTGTTAAACAGCATGATGAGGAAACTCCTTTAATGATTCTTGAAAATTCAAATCAGAGGAATACAATAGACCTCAACTTATGTATTTCAAATGTGTATCAGTTCTTAGTCATAACTAAAAGAATTCTTGCTTTTTTTGTATGTTAGGGTGTTATCCAAAATGCCCAAAAGAAAGACCTTTCTTTGATGAAGATATTATGAAGTGTGTTGCTCAGGCAAATTGTGGGTGTTATGATGACAACGGCAAACGTTACAATGTTGGAGATATGGTCCCCTCCTACAAGAATTGTGAATCATGGTAATTACCTTACCTTATTTGTGAGTAGACCGTTTTGCTCATTTAGTGATTACTATCTTAAAAATACATGTTTATTTTTCAGCATCTGCACAAAGAAAGGACATCGTTGTCAGATGGATCTTAGAGGTAAGTACTACATTGTAATCATTCATAGCTTCATATATTTCTATAAACAAGGAGGCCAAGTTTCCATGGGTATAGCCAGGGACAAGTAGTCAGGTAGAGTACAGATAGCAGTTACTCCAAAGCTCTGGTAACTGAAAAGACCCAAATTTACCGCTGCTGTATGAAAAGACATCAATATTATTAACAGCACATAATAGATGTGGCGACTTGTTAAAGGGGTTGTCTCACTAGGATTGCTTTTTATGTTAAAGATCTTGCAAAAACAAGGAACTTTGCAATATGTGTCCATTAACAGTGTCCTACCTATTTCTAGATATCCCCTCTTGCATGGGCTGCATCAGCTCCTCAGGTTGCTATAGCTACAGACCTGTTCAATCTTTCCTGATAGGCTACCAGCGCTGGTCGCTACAGCTACAGACCTGGTGTCCTCAGCAGCTCATCACTGCCGGCCAATAATAGCTAATAGAAGCCAGTAAATATGCCCCTGAATTCAAAAATGAAACTCAAGAAACAGGACTGAGGTAAGATGAATCGATGTAGTGAGACAACCCCTTTAAAGATTTTGCTTTGGGGCCTGGTAGCTTCAAGCTATGCATCTAGGTATGACCTGTTGTTGTTAAGAACCATGGATATGTACAATAGAACACCTTTAGGGTGCTACCAGGTGAAATAACAAATATGATTAATGTATATCTTAAAAATGTCACTGAAATCTTTTTAAATTCATAGCATGTTACTGCTACTATGGAAACATGACGTACAACTATGGAGATGTCATCTACAACACGACTGATGGAATTGGAGGATGCATTACAGCCACGTGCTCATCCAATGGAACCATCACAAGAAGTATCTACCCTTGTGTTCCCACCACGAAGGCACCCACAACAACCTTTTACTTTGATGTAAATAGTAAAATCCCATTGAATATCTCCACAACAGGTATTTGCAGTTTTGTCAAGTCGCTAGTCGATACAATGGGAAAATCAATTCATCTATTTTTATCAAAAATTCTCAAAAAAATGAATCACAAAACTGCTAAATTAATTGATGAATGCATCCTAATGGGCAATGACATCGAAAAGCAATTCACAAGTACCATATACCTTCTGCCAGAGGCCTGAACTTTACTTCAGACAAAATATTGCTACTTACCAGTGATGCAATGAGCTATAGAAGGAAGATACAACTGCTTGTAAATGGTTAATCTGCTAGAGTAGGACAGAGCTGCTTTCAATGGGTTAATCTGCTAGAGGAGGACATAGCTGCTTTCAAGGGGTTGTTCTGCTAGAGGAGGACATAGCTACTTCCAAGGGGTTGATCTGCTAGAGGAGGACATAGCTACTCCCAAGGGGTTGATCTGCTAATGGAGGACATAGCTGCTTGTTAAGGGTTCATCTAAGTTTCCTACAGAGGGCCAGCAGCAGCCACATCACAATGAGCACAGATGTAACAGGGTTTATCTCTATTGATGCTGTGTTTGACCTCCTTTTTTTTCATAATACACTACTAATATAATAACATTCAGCATGGACTCACGTACAAGCACAGATCTCCACTGTGCTTACAGACTGTACATTCAGTGTTCCTCCTTAGGGTATGTTTACACGGTTTATTTTGGGGTGCATTTCGCTGCGTATTTCACCACATATTGCTCTTAATATGCGGTGAAATGCACCCCGCAATTACGGTAATCCATAGCTCTCATAGAGAACTATTGATTACGCCTCGTCCCCCCACGCGTACAATATGATCATACTGTACGCGTGGGGAGATAAGTGACATGTCATTTATTAATTTAGTGATGCATGTCTATGGGGCTGGTGGGCTGCCGAACCCCTCCCCTCCCGCGCCTCGGGAGTACGCGCCGATCAGCACGAGCTTCCGAAACACACGATGTACGCGCCGCAATATATCGTGTGAACCTTCCCTTATACTTCCAGCTAAGCAGCAGGTAGTTTCTCAGAGTTGTTAAAGTAGAGATCTATCACTGCTTCCTGTGAAGAGGCTGACTTCAATTGACTTCAAGCTCCTTTCTTGACAGAGCTGACAATTACTAAATTAACTGCTTTGATTTTTTTCAAAAAGGTTTTTTTTAAGGCAGAGTATGTTTTATTAAATAATTTTCCTCTTTACTGTTAATTAATGTTAGATAGGACCATACGTTTAAATTGTTTATGACCAAAACTATTTAAGGATAGCTCTACCTATTCTGTTTATCTTATTTATTATGCATGTTTGTATATTATTAGACTAATTTACCTTATTCAATTATTTCCTATACAGAACCAACCTCTGTATCCTGCCTTAAAGAAGTGTGCAAGTGGTCAACATGGTATGATGTCACCTGTCCTAAATATGGAGAAAATGAAGGAGACTTTGAAACCTTTGAAAATATCAGAAAAAAGGGTTATTCTGTATGTAAAGTTCCTTCTGAAGTAGAATGACGAGCACAAAAGTTTCCCAAAATCCCTGTTGCAGATTTGGGCCAGGTTATACAATGCAATACATCAGTTGGCCTTGTATGTTACAATCGAGACCAATTCTCTCAGCTGTGTTTTAATTATGAGATTCGTATTCTCTGCTGCAGCTATGTTCCATGTGAGGAAATTTCTGTCTCTTCAATGCCTCACATATCCTCTTCTCCAGTCATCGCATTGAAGACAAAATCCTCCATATTACCAACAGAGACATTAAGTGCAATACCATCTAGGACAGCCACTAAAAAGCCGGTTACAGAAACTATCAAGCCTTCTGCAACCAAACCTACTGCACCAATTCACAAAAGTCCCTGTCAGAAAGAGATATGCTCTTGGACAGCATGGCTTGATGTATACTTTCCCAGCATTATGACATCTGATGGAGACTTTGAAACCATGGAAAACATTAGAGTTGCTGGAAACAACATTTGTGATAAACCAAAGGACATTAGGTGTAGAGCTGAAGGATTTCCAAATAAAACTCTTGAAGAAGTTGGTCAGATTGTTACCTGTAATGTCACTAATGGTCTCATCTGCAATAACAAAGATCAGATCAAAAATTTTCCCCTATGTTTCAATTACCAGGTCCAAATCCTATGTTGTACTACAGAAGACTGTGAATCATCTACTCTCGCTCCTTCAACTGCAAAAGTTTACTCAACCAAATATTTAGAAACTTTAAAGATCACAAACTTAACACCACAAGTCACAAAAACGCCAAAAATGGAGGCTCGTACAACAGTGACTGTTTTTAAGACAACTGAAATACCCTCAACAGGTCAACATTCAACTAAATTTAGTACACATGTTACTCACTTACAGACCACATCAAGTGAAGTAAACTGTGTACCACTATGTGAGTGGTCTCAGTGGTTTGATGTAAACTTCCCAAATTCTGACCTAAATGGAGACTTTGAAACCTTTAAAGATATACAAAATACAGGATTTCAAATCTGTCAAGAGCCTTCTAATATTCAGTGTAGAGCTACTGATCTTCCAGATATCTCCCTGGAAGAACTGCAGCAAAATGTGCAGTGTAATGTCACTTATGGTCTTGTTTGTCGAAACGAGGAGCAAGTTGGTCCATTTCCTTACTGTTATAATTATGAAATCCGTGTTTACTGTTGTTCTGGATGTGTATCAACAGGAAGTATTCCTACTTCTACTAAACACTCAGTGACCACTAATCATGTGACCACGTCTTCAGAAGTTACTACTTATTTTCCTCAGACAACAAGGAAGGGCATTTCACTAACTAGCTTACCACACAGTGTGCTAACAACTGAGGAAGATGTCCATACTTACACTCCAAAGATAACAAAAACAGCTAAAGTAATTACTGCACCCCTTGAACTGATTACTGAATCTTCAAAATCAATCCCTACACAAAAGTTCATTTCAGCTACAACTGTGAAAATATCTTCTACTTTACAAGAACCTGTTTCAATAAAAACTATTCAAACATCTACAGACAATGGAAAAATGACATCTGCCTTCAGAACTTCTGGAAAAATAACTTCTGCCAAAGCAGGTACGTCTGTCTATAAATCATCCACTGAACCTCAGCATGAAGATGTGACTAAAGTATCTACAGAATCTGGTGAAGTGACATCTGCCTACAAAACAACAACCGGAAAACCTACAACATCTAAACCAACATCTCCAATGGAAACAACAGTATTAAGGAGGTCAACCACGGAAGAAGAAAAAGAAGAAACCACTTCACAGAAACTTGTTTCCATGAAAACTACTAAAATGTCCACTGACTCTGGAGGAGTGACATCTGCCTTCAAAACTACTGGCAAAATGAATTCTGCTAAGGCAAGTACCACTGTATATAAGTCAATTACCGAGTCCCAGCATGAAGATGTGTTGTCTGTGCAACCTGTTAAAACTACTAAAGTATCTACAGAATCTGCTGAAGTAACATCTGCCTACATAACAACACCCATAAACCCTATGACATCTAAACCAACATCTCCAAAGGAAAGTACAGTATTAAATAGGTCAAACACGAAAGAAGAAAAAGAAGAAACCATTTCACAGAAACCTGTCTTCATTAAAACTACTAAAATGTCCACTGAATCTGGTGAAGTGATATCTGCCTTCAAAACTACTGGCAAAATTACTTCTGCCAAAGCAGGTACGTCTGTCTATAAATCATCCACTGAACCTCAGCATGAAGATGTGACTAAAGTATCTACAGAATCTGGTGAAGTGAAATCTGCCTACAAAAGAACACCCGGAAAACCTAAGACATCAAAACCAGCATCTCCAATGGAAACTACAGTATTAAGGAGGTCAACTATGGAAGAAGAAAAAGAAGAAACCACTTCACAGAAACCTGTCTCCATAAAAACTTCTAAAATGTCTACTGATTCTGGAGAAGTGATATCTGCCTTCAAAACTACTGGCAAAATTACTACTGCCAAGGCAAGTACTGCTGTATATAAGTCCACTACTGAGTTTCAACACAAAGATGTGACATCTGTGAAACCTGTTAAAACTACTAAGGTATCTACAGAATCTGCTGAAGTAACATCTGCCTACATAACAACACCCATAAACCCTATGACATCTACATCAACATATCCAAAAGAAACTACAGTATTCCATAGGTCAACCACAGAAGATGAAAATGAAGAAACCACTTCACAGAAACCTGTCTCCATGAAAATTACCAAAATGTCCACTGACTCTGGACAAGTGACATCTGCCTTCAAAACAACACCTGGAAAACCAATGACATCTAAAACAATATCTCCAAAAGAATCTACAATATTCATTAGGTCAACCACAGAAGCTAAGAATGAAGATACCACTGCACAGAAACGTGTCTCCTTGAAAACTACTAACATGTCCACTGACTCTGGAGAGATGACACCTGCCTCCAAAACTTCTGGCAAGATAACTTCTGCCAAGGCAAGTACTGCTGTCTATAAGTCAACTACTGAGTCTCGGAATGAAGATATGACATCTGTAAAACCTGTAGAAACTACTAGAGTATCTACAGAATCTGGTGAAGTAACATTTGTCTACAACACAACACCCGGAAAAGCAATGACATCTAAACCAACAACTCCAAAAGAAATAACACTATTGAGTAGGTCAACCACAGATACTACGAATGAAGAAACCACTACACAGAAACCTGTTTCTATGAAAACTACTAAAATGTCCACCGACTCTGGAGAAGTGACCTCTGCCTTCAAAACTACTGGAAAAATTACTTCTGCCAAAGCAAGTACTGCTGTTTATAAGCCAACTACTAAGTCTCAACGTGAAGATGTGACATCAGTGAAACTTGTGAAAACGTCTAAAGTATCTATAGAATCTGGTGAGGTAACATCTGCCTACATAACAACACCCATAAAACCTATAACATCTAAACCAACATCTCCAAAAGAAACTACAATATTCATCAGGTCCACCACAGAAGCTAAGAATGAAGAAACCACTGCACAGAAACCTATCTCCATGAAAACTACTAAAATGTCCACTGACTCTGGACAAATGACATCTACCTTCAAAACTACTCATGATGTTTTTACTACAGAGAAAACATCTGAAGGAAGTTTGTCTACCAAATTCAGTTCTCAGCAAGCTTTAAAATCCACAAAAGAATCAACATTTCCAATTTCTGGAAAAGTAAGCTCTGCGCACACTGTTGCAACTGGTCACATATCAAAAGCAACCACGGAATCATTTTCTACAGCCAGATGTATTTGCAATGTCAATGGAGCTTTGTTGCCTTCAGGTATATATTTTTGTATCATACTTTATTAAGAATTTCTACTTCATACCAAGAAATTTTCCTTTTATAATATGATATGTTCTGAAGTTGGATATGATTCAATAAATTTGCCTATGATTTAGAAACATTTTGAAAGCAGTGGTATCCAGTGTATAGTCCAAGAAATTGCTTTAAGACAGCAAAGTATGACTTTGCCTTATCCATGTGGTTCTAACCCGGTCCTGCAAAACAACATAACAGTATACTGAGGTTTTGAATGATTTACTGCAACAAAGTGTACAGTTACTTCATGGTAATGGCTGACACCATCCTAAGTGGATGTAATCTGTAACATACAGCTGAAAACCATGGTAGTAAAAATGGTATTTCCATCTTATTTATTAGCTTTAAACCTGTAGGCAATGGTAAAGGAAGACTATTACTAAATACATTGCTGTTCCAATTATGTTCTTATCTCCTGCTTGTTTTCATAAGATTCTCTAGTTAACAGCCACGTTTTCTGCTTTAGCAATAGCTGGGCTCGTAACGTCCCCACCTGTGTCTTATTAGCAGGACAGAGCTTTCTTTTCAGTCTCTGATTTTATCTTTCTACTGAGAAAAACTTTAACCCTTAGATTTCCTGACCTGAGAGCAGCCTTGTACCATCCTGTCAGGTCTGCAGAGCACACTAACGTATAATTACATCAAATGCTAACAGTGCGTCTTGACGGCATGTAAGTTTTTCACTTAATGCTTACATGACAAATGAGCTCTGCTAGCTCACATTAATAATCCTACTTGGACAGTGTCATTGTTTATCACAGCCCCTTCATTAGTAATGTCCCTGTAATAGCCTCACATAAGAACAGGTGCTATCACAGCTGAAATATCAGTCATTGTGGTACAACTGTCCACCCCCTGTATAGGAAATGGGGGTCTGAAGAGGCTATAAGAAGTAAAGACAGCGAAGTGGGACAACCCGTCTAATATTTAACCCTATAGGTAGCAAGGTCAATAGCAACTAAACCATCTAAGGTTGTTAACTTAGAAAGGAGGCTCCCTTAGTCACCCCACTGGCACCTCGGTGTCACAGTTAGAGTGCCAATAGTGTGTCACAACAGTCAGTGTTTTAACTTGGGTCTCTGTGTCTGACATACTTGCTCACCAAACTGACGGAAAGAATGCATAATAGGTTGAGTGTCAGTGTATTACATGAGTGATCAGAAGGCATTATGGGAAAGGGGCTGAGAAGCCCACAGCGCCCTCTGTTGGTTGTAACAAATCCTCAATTTGCTTTTGACCCACCGAGTCTTGAGAAAGCAAAAGGATTTTTTTAGCCAAGCCAGTATCTCTCATCTAACAGACAACGCTGTTTCGGGATTTTTGTCCCCTCTTCAGTGCAGAGTAGAGAAGATACTGACTGGCTGTGTGGAAGGCATCGGGTAGCTCAGGAAGGGAAGATCTCTCCTTAAGGAGAGCACCGAATGGCTTGTAGAATTTTTGTTTTACCTTTTCGCCCTCTACTTAGCATCTGCATATCACAAGGCATTATGGGAAAGGGGCTGAGAAGCCCACAGCGCCCTCTGTTGGTTGTAACAAATCCTCAATTTGTTTTTGACCCACCGAGTCTTGAGAAAGCAAAAAGGATTTTTTAGCCAAGCCAGTATCTCTCATCTACAGACAACGCTGTTTCGGGATTTTTGTCCCTCTTCAGTGCAGAGTAGAGAAGATACTGGCTGACTGTGTGGGGAGGCATCGTTTAGCTCAGGAAGGGAAGATCTCTCCTTAAGGAGAGCACCGAATGAACGGCTTGTAGAGTTTTTGTTTTGCCTTTTCGCCCTCTACTTAGCATCTGCATATCACAAGGCATTATGGGAAAGGGCTGAGAAGCCCACAGCGCCCTCTGTTTGGTTGTAACAAATCCTCAATTTGCTTTTGACCCACCGAGTCTTGAGAAAGCAAAAAGGATTTTTTAGCCAAGCCAGTATCTTTCATCTACAAACAACGCTGTTTGGGGATTTTTGTCCCTCTTCAGTGCAGAGTAGAGAAGATACTGGCTGGCTGTGTGGGAGGCATCGGGTAGCTCAGGAGCGATCAGAAAATCATATAGTCAAGTCCTATAGTGTGGAAAAAAAAAACATTGAATAACGTTCATTAATAAGATTAAAAAAAGTAAATTAAAAAAAAAAGTCCATTACATTCCCTATACACTCACCGGCCACTTTATTAGGTACACCTGTCCAACTGCTTGTTAACACTTAATTTCTAATCAGCCAATCACATGGCGGCAACTCAGTGCAGATAGGCATGTAGACATGGTCAAGACAATCTCCTGCAGTTCAAACCGAGCATCAGTATGGGGAAGAAAGGTGATTTTTAGTGCCTTTGAACGTGCATGGTTGTTGGTGCCAGAAGGGCTGGTCTGAGTATTTCAGAAACTGCTGATCTTCTGGGATTTTCACGCACAACCATCTCTAGGGTTTACAGAGAATGGTCCGAAAAAGAAAAAACATCCAGTGAGCGGCAGTCCTGTGGGCGGAAATGCCTTGTTGATGCCAAAGGGCAAAGGAGAATGGGCAGACTGGTTCGAGCTGATAGAAAGGCAACAGTGACTCAAATAGCCACCCGTTACAACCAAGGTAGGCAGAAGAGCATTTCTGAACGCACAGTACGGCGAACTTTGAGGCAGATGGCTACATCAGCAGAAGACCACACCGGGTGCCACTCCTTTCAGCTAAGAACAGGAAACTGAGGCTCCAATTTGCCCAAGCTCATCGAAATTGGACAGTAGAAGATTGGAAAAACGTTGCCTGATCTGCTGAGTCTCGATTTCTGCTGCGACATTCGGATGGTAGGGTCAGAATTTGGCGTCAACAACATGAAAGCATGGATCCATCCTGCCTTGTATCAACGGTTCAGGCTAGTGGTGGTGGTGTTATGGTGTGGGGAATATTTTCTTGGAAATCTTTGGGCCCTTTGGTACCAATTGAGCATCGTTGCAACACCTTGTGGACTCTATGCCACGAAGAATTAAGGCAGTTCTGAAGGCAAAAGGGGGTCCAAACCGTTACTAGCATTGTTTACCAAATAAATTTGCCGGTGATTGTATAATGCTAATATAGTGAAATAAAAAATACTCACATATTTAGTACCATGCATGTGTAAAATGTTCGTTATACCACAAAGTGAAGGCTGTCAAAAATCTCAAAAAAGCAAAACATGAAATTGATGTTTTTCTCCTATTAAACTTCCCCTCAAAAAATTGTTAAAAGCTGAATGCTGTGTATATTGAAAAAAAATAAAAACCACTGAAAAAAATGGACAAAAATGCTTTATCTCTAAGACCTATAACAGGCCATGTCCTTAAAGGCTTAAAACTAGCGGTATGTTAATTTTGCCTGTGAAGGGTATGATTTGAGGTTGGCTGTTAACAGGGTACAAACTAACTTCATGCTACTGAAATTTCTATTGTTTCCTATGACATTTGTGGAAAGAAAGAAACTTTAGTGTCACGTTCAACCTACAGATCTTCAATGTTAATGTATATATGCTTCTGTTCTATAGGGCAAGTGATCTACAATACCACTGATAATGCAGGTTGGTGTTTCTATGCAAAATGTAATCAAAGCTGCATGGTGGAAAGATACAGTGAACAATGTCACAGTTCTATAATACCGACTGCCACCAGCAGTACCAAGACCACAAAGAGATCAGAAACAAGCATCAAGACACCCAAAACATCTCAAACCGCAACTTCTGCCCCAAGTCTTCGCTCAGCCAGCACTATCAATCCTGGATGCGGTGCTCTCACGCCTCCACGGATGGTATGTTTCTGCTGGTTTCTTATTCTCAAAATGTGGTGTATGCTTAAAGGGAATGTGTCATCAAAAAATGAGTCATTGTTTAAGTCCCATTTTTATGTTAAACACATTTTTAGGATTTTTTTTTTTCATATCACTTTCAATATTTTTTAATAATTCTTAAGCCTTGCAGTTTTTACTTTGGCAACTAGGCCTTGTTTGCACTGCTTTAACAGCAGTCAGAGAGATGCTTTACAGTAGCTTCATGCACATAGGAGACTTATGACTGACTCAGTCCCATTGACTTCCATAGGAGAGTTTTCTAGTCATGCTCTGTGACCTGGGAAGAAATCAGTGTGCAGGGAGGTGAAAGGGTGAACTGTGACTATCTCCTTTTGTGACTGGTGGATCCTGTGTTATCTATTCACACTGGTGTCTCCTTTCAGTTTGACCCTCTTTGTGCTGATAATGAGCAGACTACTGAGAATATTTCTGTGCAGAACAGGAAGTGTCAGACAATTATTTGGCTTAGTGGCCAAAGTGAAAACTGCAGGACTTAAGAATTATTCAAAATATTGAGAGTGATATGGAAAATAAAAAAAAAATATGACCAAAAATTCTTAAAAAATGTGAGTTAAACAATAATTCATTTTTAATGACATATTCTCTTTAATTTTAATAATTCTTTTCATCAGATCCACTTCTAAATTGTTCATGTAACATACATATTAATATAAATATATCTTAGTAATGTAGTTTTTACACGTTGAACTGCACATTGTACTCTCTCAATAGGACTTAGTCCATATCTCCCAAGCCAGGAAGATGTAACTATTTTACCATTTTATAGGTGAATGAATCCTGGATGATGGACCAGTGTACTCAGGCAAGATGTATTGGTGAAAACAACATTGCCATCAACAAGAAGCAGTGTGCATCACTAAAAGAGGTTGTCTGTGCCAACCGTTTACAGCCTAAAAAAATGTTTGATGATGATGATGGCTGCTGCTACAAAATGGAATGTGAATGTAAGTCTTAAATACCTTTTACTGACACAGCACTCCTTTAACAAAATGTTATTAAATACATCTTGCTGGTATAAATGTGTTAATGTTAATCTTATTTTCAAAAATTCTACAATTGTTGCATTTATGTTCTTTTAGGTGTTTGCGGTGGTTGGGGAACTTCTCATTATATCACCTTTGATGGTACTTACTACTCTTTTAATGGCCAATGTACATATGTCCTGGTACAGCAAACAACTCCAGTATTTGACCACTTCCGAGTCTTTATCAACAACTTCTCTTGTGACCCTGAGGACCCAACTTGTGTGAAAACTCTACGCGTTATGTACAAAACGGAAACAATTGTGCTGGAATCTCATTCTTTGAATAAAAGAGTAACCAACAAGGTAACCAGGAGCTTGCAAGATAAATGTACAGATAGATAGATAGATAGATAGATAGATAGATAGATAGATAGATAGATAGATAGATAGATAGATAGATAGATAGATAGATAGATAGATTTGGGACTCAAACATTGCTATAGACTCCGAAGATAAATTAATAAAATACTTTCTTTTGCAAAAAAGTTAAACCTTTTTTCTTTGTTTAAGGTATATGTAAATGAACAGACTGTGTATCCAGCATATAACACAAAAGGTATATGGATCAAATCCTCCGGTATATTTGTCATTGTGGAGATCCCAGAGCTTGGAGTATACATCTCATTCAATGTTCTTAGCTTCACGGTGAAACTTCCAATCAGCAAGTTTTCGGGTAACACCGAAGGTCACTGTGGTAAGGTTCTCGTATGAATTTTAAAAGTTAAAATTATAGATATACATGTTCAGTGGCTTTTACTTATGTGATCTTCCTTATGTTTGTAGGAAAATGTTCTAATAATCAAGTTGATGACTGTATACTTCCAAATGGACAACTGGCTCCATCATGTACTCAGATGGCAGGGCAATGGGGCGCACCAAATGAAAACCAATCATCTTGTAGCTCCATCCTTACAAATGCCCCAACCAGTATTTACAGCCAATCAACACTTCCCTTCTCCTCATTTTCACCCACATACTTCTCCACTTTTATGTCCAGTGTCCCCCAAACTACTTCAACTGGGGTTCCATCCACTAAAGTCTCCCTTTTTCCTTCAACCACTTTCACAACTGAACCATTCACTAAGGAAGATGAACCATGCAATGCTCCTGAGGTCTGCAAACTTATCTTAAGTAGGTGTGTATTACATGAAATAGACTCTTACTATATGTGATAATATTGGATACTAGTAATTTAAACTAAAGTGAGAAAGTTTGAATTGGTATATGGTATACCGATAGGCTTTTGTTCACAATACTAGCATAGTTTATGTTGGAACACAAACTTTCAATTCCAGAGTCGTCAAACAATACACACCAGTTATAAGCAGCAGACCCTATTGACTTATAATGGGGTCTATTGGGGTTCTCTCATGGTATCTGTTAAATCTCATACATATATATAGGTTTTCATAGTTTGTAAGGCTGGAAAAAGAAGATAGACATCCAATTCTGCCTGTTGATCCAGAAAAAGGCAAAAAAAAACATGAGAAAGATGCCAGTCGTCTTCATTTGAGGGAGAAAAAAATCCTTCCCAACTCCATATCTGGCAATCAGAATAAATCCCTGGATTCATAACCCTTTTCCAGAAATCTAGACATTATAATTTGTTGTATTATTATACTCCAAGAAGGCATTTTGGCTCATTTTGAACATTTTTAGTGAGTTCACTTGAACACTTTCCTCTGGCAGAGAGTTTAAACGTCTCACTGCTCAGTAAAGAATCTCCCTCCATGTTTGTGTACAAACCTTTTCTCTAGACGTAGAGGATGCCCTCTTATTCCAGGTACAGTCTACGTTGCCCACCTGTAAATCTACTTGATCTCTACTATTTCTTATTCGCGAGATGATGACTAGAACTTCACAATATAATATGTGAGGTCTGACTAGTGATTTAGAACTGTGGCTCCATGATAACAAATGCTAGAAAATTCACTAGGTATCTTCTAAAAGTGTGCCACAGCAGTAATGACTACTATGATGATTTTTTTTTAGTGTCTTTTCCGAATGCCATAGTGTTGTACCCCCAGAACCCTACTATCAAGCCTGTGTCAGTGATGGTTGTGCTAAGTCAGAAGGTGACATTTTGTGCTCCAGCTTACAAAGCTATGCTAGGCTTTGTGGAATGCAAGGCGTCTGTATAGATTGGAGAAACAGCACCAATGGTTTATGTCGTAAGTCGGACGTCAATCCTATGGCGACGAGATTTTGTTTACACAGATTTTGTGCCCAGTAAATATTTTCAAGCTTGTTGTAACTGTTCTTGTCACCTGTTGTTTTTGAACAGCCATGAATTGTTCCTCACACCTTGTGTACAATCCATGTGGTCCTGCTGTAGAACCTACCTGCAACTCCAGGTTAGTATATTGTGCTAAATTGCTTTAAAAGGAATTGGTCAGTTGGTTTATGATGCCCTGAGAGCAGAATATGATGGAGGGAGAGAGGCTGAGCTCTGTGAAATATAGGTTTGATTTGATGCTGAATTTACAAGTAAAAAGCAGAGAAAATCTGTGAAAGCAAAACTCATAGCACTGCTGACCCTGCCCACAGACAGTGATTGACAGTTTGTTCTATTCACAATCTGATGCAGGAAAAGCTGTCAATCACTGTATGTGGGTGGGGTAAGCAGGACTCGTACTGTCACTTAAGGAGTCCGGTGAGAATTTACTCTGCTTTCAACCTAAGTATCACAGAGCTCAGCTTCTCTCCCTCTATCATATTAAAATCTAAGATAGGGCAGCATAAGCCACTAGACAGGTTCTCTTAAAAACTATGGGCGACATGTATGAACATTGGTGCTGACAGGCCAGTTCTAAATAGCTTTAAAGAGAACTTGTCACATAGATTATGCTCCCTTTGCTTAAGGGCAGAACAAGTTAGTGACAGACCTGCTGTTTCCAACACTGTGTTATTCTGTAAGATGCTGCAGTTTTCGTGTATTTAATGCTCAAATCTGCAATTTTAGCCAGAAGAGTCATTCGAAGAGTAATTCAGAGTCAGTTTTTTTCAAACCCCGCCCACCTGATGCTAGCCCCGTCCACTTCAACTGATAAATCTATTACTTTTAATCGGTAGATACATGTGAATAACTGTCAGTGGGCAGGGATAGCCTTTGGTGGGCGGGGATAGCCTTTGGTGGGTAGGGATAACACCTACTCATGAATAAGATTTGAGGGGTAAATGCTCTAAAACTGCTGCATTTTACAGAATAAGGGGCACAGTGCTGGGAACAGCAGGTCTGACACTAGCCTGTGCTGTCCTCAGCAAGGGGGGGATAACCTATGTGACAGGTTCGCTTTAAGGCAGTGTAGAATGCACCAGAATGTATGACCCTGTTTTTCTGCAGGTCATACATACAGGCGCAGTCTAGTGCCAATACCACAAGTCTGGCTCAGGCACCACCTTTACCCGGGTCTGGCTGTTCTTCTGCAGGTCATACATACAGGCGCATGTAGACCCAATACCAAACAATCTGGCTCGGCACCACCTTTACCCTGGTCTGGCTGTTTTTTCTGCGGCCATACATACAGGGCAGGTAGAGACAAAACCACAAGTCTGGGCTCAGGTTTTTAAACCTTTACCCGGGGGGTCGGGGGGGGGCTTTTCTTTTGGGGGGGGGGGGGGGGGGGGGCAGGTCAAAAAAAGGGGGGCCGGTGTAGACCCAATTTACTACAAGTTGGCTCAGGAAACCATTTTTTCCCCGGGCCCCTGGCGTTTTTTCTGCAGGTCATACATACGGGCGCAGTGTAGACCCAAATTTAACACAATCTAGCCAGGCACCATCTTTCCCCCTGGTCGGGCTTTTTTTTTCCTTGCGGGTTAAAATTTACATGGGAAAGTCTAGTGCCAATATACAAGGGGGGCTGGGCACCCCCCTTTTAAACCCGGGTCTGGCGTTTCAAACTTTTTGGGGCACCTAGGGGGGCTTTCAAAGAACCCTAAATTTGTCAAAAACCCTACGAATGTGGTGTGAAAACCCCCCCAGAAGGGCCCCTCATCAAAAATTTTTCCCAGGGCGGCGCTTATCGCACAAAATTTTTGGAATACAACTTTTCTTTCCAATCAAATAGGACAGGTTCAAACTACAGTTTTTTTGACGCCCAGTGTTTTAACCCACAGCCCCGTTCATTTTTTATTTCCTTTTCAAATTGCGCGGTATTTTTTTTTCTTTTTTTTATTAATTTTTTTCCCCTTTTTAACAGATACAAGGGATGCCTTCTTCATCAAGTCTAATGCAGACAACATAGAAGGTTGCTACTGCCCTGAAGGAAAAATAAGATTAACACGTATCAAAAAAAATTGGGGTGACCCTTTTGGTATGAAAGTCACTTTTTATAGAAATTTTTTATAGTTATTCCCCCAAAATTTAATTTTTCAGTTCCTAATGACTTTCTGCTCCGGGTCCTAATTTTTTGTCTTTTTTTTTTTCTGTAAAAGTACGGTCCATTTTTGGAATCCCAGGGGAGGAAATTTCATGAAAGGGTTGACTGCCCTTAACTCATGATATTTTAAAATTAGATTTATATGTTAATGGTGTTTATATAATTTTAGCCTGGAGAAAGGTGGGACAGTAACTGCCAGACCTGCATCTGTGATACAATATCAATGAGTGTGCTGTGTACCAAAAAACCCTGTGCTTCTCCTACCCCTAAAAACTCACTAAAGGAAAGGATTTTATGCCTTTTACCAAACCTATCAAATCCTTTGGCTCCCAAAGGGGCACAAGTGTCGTGAGTACCTAACTCCCCAATTCAAAAGCAAAGGGAAAAACCCACGGGGAAACCCATAGACGTATTTTTAAAAATTGATTTTTTAAACAGCTCAATATTAAAGGAGGGTTTTTTCCACCATGTATTTGCACAGAGCAACAGCCAGCTTCAGGCTCACACTTCCTGGTCAGACTGTGGGAGGGTCTATAGCAGTGACTAGCATATCAGCTCTGCTGTTTCTAGCTATTCCTGTTACAGTGAGATGACTGCAGGAGAATTATGATCTATAGGGCATAAGGCAAACAGACTCAAAGGGGTGAAAGCTTTCATTTACTTAATAAACAAAAATCCAGTGACTGGCCCTTTTGGGTTTAATAACAGCCCCTTTAAAACAATTAGATAAAAAACAGAGGGGGGAGAGAGGGGGGAGAAGTGGGCGGGGGGCAAAGAGAATCATGAAAACTCAAAAAGATATAAAAATTTTTTCCTAAAAACCCGTGACATAACTGCCCGGGGCTTATAATCTGTAGTACCCAAAGCTAAAATTTGCCTTTAAACCCAGGGAAACAAACTTTTGAGCTAGAGAAAAGGCTCAGCAGGGAGTGGGTTCATAGTTTTTTTTGACGAATGACAGCAAATTGAATTTAAACAGATAAGATAAAGGAGCAAAGAGGTTTGGGTTTGGGGAACTAAAGAAACTTGTGTAAAAACTATCCAAAAAAAAATCTTAAACTATCTTCTGAACAAAGTAAAATAAAAACAGCAATGTATTTAGTAAATGTCTTTTAAATTTTTCTTCCCCCGTAAAGTTTTAAAAACAAAAAATTGTGGTGGGGGAAAACCCCTTTTAAACTCAAAATTTTAGAATGGGCTAACCGAAACTTTAAAAATTTTCTTTCAGATGTTAAATAAAACTACAGAAAAGGGAGAAGGCCATCCACTGAATTTATTTAAACATCTGGGGATTTTTTTTTTCACCCGGGGTAATGTGAGTCTTTGTTCCAACACTAAAACTGTCTTTTTAGCCCCGGAAATGGGGTAGTGCTTTTTTGTGACCCAAACCTGCCGGGCCCCAGTTTAAAAGATTGGTATGTTTTTTATTCTAGTGATTTTATTTCTTTTCAAAAATTTTTCTGGGGGCATCTAAAAACTGGGGGTTTTACATCCCTTTCTACAGAAAAACCCCAAAAAAGGGATGGGTACTTAAAGGGGAAAAGACATCAGGGACATAAAGGGGTTTTTAAAAAATGAAAAATTTTTTCCCCGAAAAAAATTCATATCAAGGGGTCCCCTGACCAGCTACCATTTAATTCCCGAATTAAATTTTCTTTTGTTGTAGGGCCCGGGGCCTCAAAATTTTCCCTTTGCCAAACCCCCTGTGAAACTTGTATGTGTGATGGAAATATGAATGAGACAACAGGGATGCATCTTGTTTTTTTCCTTTTTTCCCCTACAAAAATATGTGTCAAGGGGTGTCCTCAGGTTTCATCTTAAAATTTGGGAAAAAATCACCCCAAGATCATCAAAAACATATAAATGAGGACAATTAACCTAAACTTGGCAATATTTATTACCGTCAGGGCTTTAAAAATAAAAATTTCCCGGGAAAAATGCTTTGGGGAAAAAAATTTAAACAGAGTGGTTTTTTATGGACCTCCAGAAAAAAACCCCACTTAAATTCCCCAAGGGGAACAACCAAAATGAACATAATAACCCCCTGAGCCTTCTAGTAATTTTGTGAACAGATACCAATACATGTCTACTTTCTTACAGCCTGGAGACACATGGTCTCCTCCCGGAGACAACTGTACTAAATATGCATGTATCTATAAGAATGACAAGCTTTTGACTGTGGTCTCCAAAATATCATGCCCAAACATCAAGCTTAATGAATGTATTCCAGTAAGTTTACATTTAATTTAATCAGTAGACGTGTTTCTACATTTCATATCAGTTGATCCATGATTAAAGTTCTTTGGCCTATTTGAAAAAAAATATTTTATTGAGAAATGGAATAGGATGAATAACTTAATAGGCTCTAATTTTTATTTGCTCGATACACCTTCAATTCCTGTAATAAATGTTAACTAATTGTAGCCTATATCTCTTAAGAATTTGTAAATCATCATAAATATTTTTATTTTTATAGGGAACCATTCAGCAAGATCAGAATGGATGTTGTGTGACATGTAAGTGTTCTATTCGGAAGACATTGTTTTTGAGTTACTTAGGTACAGACAGGAGTGTATAGCTTATACCTTGACTTCTCCTACTACTTATCCCAACTATTCTATTAAGGTGCATGTTTTTTGCCTATCCTAGTAAGTTCCACATCCTGAGTCTGAGAAAAAAAAAACTAACATTTCCTTCAGATATATATATATATATACATATATATATATTTACTGAAATGTTATGGCGCAGATGTTGGACTGTCCTGATTGAAATCCGTGAACTGAACGCCACAAAGCATTGAGCCAACATGTCAGCATAACGTTTCAATAATCATATGGAGGTGATTATTTTTCAGAAGAATAGAAAACATGCGTGCCAGCCAAAAGAAGGGGAGGCCCCAATATATAGTAACAAAGCCAAATATAATTATACATCCCCCGGCCCATTTATTAGGTACACCTGTCCAACTGCTCGTTAACACTTTTTTTAAATCAGCCAAAAACAGGGGGCCCAACTCAGTCTTTTGGCATGTGCAGGTCAAGCAATCTCCTACAGTTAAAAAACCGGCATCAGTATGAGGAAGAAAGGTTTTTTTGAGTGCCTTTGAACGTGGCGGTTTTTGGGTGCCAGAAGGGCTGGTTGAGTATTTAAAAAAAATGTGATTCCTAGGGTTTAAGGAATGGCCCGAAAAAGAAAAAACACCCGTGAGCGGCAGCCTTTTGGGGGGAAAAGCCTTGTTGATCCCAAGGTCAAAGGGAATGGGCAGACGGGTTTCGAGCTGATAAAAAGGAACAGTGACTAAATAGCCACCGTTAAAACCAAGATGGGAGAAGAGCATCTTCGCACGTACGGGAACTTTGAGGCAGAGGGCACAGCACAGAAGACCACCCCGGGGCCACCCCTTTCCCCTAAAACGGGAAAACTGAGGCCCAATTTGCCCAAGCTCATCGAAATTGGAAGTAGAAGATTGGAAAAAACGTTTCCGGGTTGATGAGTCTCGATTTCGCTAAAAATTCGGATGGTAGGGTAGAATTTGGGTCAACAATTTTAAAGCATGGATCCACCCCTGCCTTGTATAAACGGTTCAGGATGGTGGGGGTGGTGTATGGTTGGGGAAATTATTTTCTTGGCACTCTTTGGGCCCTTGGACCAATTGAGCACGTTGAAATCTTGTGGAATCATGCCACAAAGATTTGAGGCAGTTCTGAAGGAAAAAAGGGGGTCCAACCCGTTACTGCATGGTGTACCTAATAAAGTGGGGTGGGTTTATTTAATATTATAATTTATATATATATATATATATTATTATATATTTATATTATATTTTAATATAGTGATTACCCTTAATAGTTGTTTGCTTATTTAAGGCTTTTTTTTAAAAAATCTTAAAGGAGCGTAAATATTTTATGCCCCCCTTTTTGAGGACGCACAAGCTAGTTAGACATGTGTTCATAGCACTTTTTCCCCCTTATTCTATAAGATGCTGTAGTTTAAGAGCATTTAATTCTAAAACTTATTATGGAGGTTTTTTTCCCCCCACCCCCAAAGGTAGCCCCCCACGCTGAAGTTATTTTACATGTTTCTACCTATTCAAAGTAATAGGTTAATCAGTTGAAGTGGGCGGGGCTAGCCTCAGATGGGCGGGGCATGTAAAAAGGTACTCTTTTCATGATTCTTTTCTGGCTGAAAACTGCAGATTTTACATTAAATACTCTAAAAATACGCTCTTTCAGAAAAAGGGATACACGTGGAAAAAAGATGTCTGTCAAGTTGTGCTGTCCTCAGCAAGGGGGGCATAACCTATGTGACAGGTTCCCTTTAATACTTAGACCATGTAGACCAGAGAGTCAAAAAAGTCCTGAATTAATCAAAGTGGCTCATACTGTATGACAGATGTAGTACATCTTTAGAGAATTATTCCCTAACGTTATACTACCTGTTGGATAGCTCAATTTATACCAATATTTTGTTCAAAAATGTTGGTGTAGTTTTTGTTGTGCAATGTTGCTTTTCAGGACAAGCCCCCTTTCAGTAAACTCATGCTCTGTTATCACTAGGCCATGCAACCTTGTCGAGAAAGACACTAAGGACCACATGTGAAACTGTCTTGGTCTAAGACTTTCCTTGTTGCCCATAGCAACCAATCAGATCTCCCCTTCCCATTTCATATAGTGCTCTGAAAAAATGAAAGGGATGCCTTTATTGGTTGCTATGGGCAACAAAGAAAGTCTTAGACCAAGACAGTTTTCATACATCTCGCCCTAAAAGTATTTACAACACATAATAAATGTTGAGTAAGGCATAGACCACAATTCTGGCACAATTGCGATAGTAAATCTGCTTCATTGTTCTGACTCCTTATTATGAACTTTGCTTAAAGGTGTAGTGGAAGAGAAGAAATGTCAGAAGGTAAAGACAGAAAATATTATTCTTCAAAATGGCTGTAACTCTATCGAGCCTGTTGTGATGTCATACTGTAAAGGAAGCTGCGAAAGCTATTCCATGTAAGTTACCTGCTAATACAACTTGGTATTTGTGAGATCTGGATAGGAAAGTTATTTAATAGTGTTCTTTTCATATTGACTCAATTATATGGAATACAGAATGCTATTTGTAAAAGTTCAGTATGAAAGTATTACATTTCTTATAAAGAAAGCTAATTCATAGGTTGCCCTTAAAACAGATATATAACAAAATAACAATATTTTTGCATGACTGAATCTGCTTTTTCTACTAACATGTGACTTATTTTATATACAATATTCTATTGTTTTAGGTACTCTGCACAATCTCAGACTATGGAGTATAAATGCAGTTGTTGCCAAGAGACAGAGACAGAAAAGATTACCATTGACCTAACTTGTCCCGGTGGAGAGACAATGAAATACTCTTATATTAATGTTAAGAGCTGTAACTGTGACAGCACTTGCACAAAAAATAACAAACAAAATAGTACAGAAGAAGAAAGCTCTGGAGAGGGCTCTAAAGAGAAAGTAGATAAGAAAAAGGAAGATCACAACGGTAAAAAAGCCGCATTAACCAAGCAGGTTCCTCGAATCAATGACAAACTGGTGAACACCACTAATCAACATCAGGACAAAAATGATAAAAAACAGCAAGAATAGTAAGGAAAAGGGCAACTCTAAAGTTTT